>JAAXYX010001118.1:0-26214 GCA_036851915.1 Ptenothrix huangshanensis
GCGTAGATGATTTTCTTACCGTGCCAAGTGCAATCTGTCGCGTATCCACATTCCAGAATTGCGCATTAAACACATACTTATCAGTAGGCAGTAAAAACTGGTGCATCTTGAACGCCAAACATCTGCATTTATTTAATTATTTAGTGTAACTGGGAACGCAATTAGGATGTACTTAAGTTCAGCTGTGGCACATGGAAGAATCTAGCATGCATCAAAAGCTCACCTGTAGTGCATCAAAAAAGCATCAAAAGTACATCCAAAAAACACCAGAAATGTATTTGAAAAGCACCTAAAGTTCATCTGAAACGAATCTAAAGGGCATCATAAGCGCATGTTATATTTTACGATGCATTTTTAAAGTGTGATGCATCCTGACTGCGTTCATAATTACAATTACTAAATACGAGTAGGTTTTGGGCGTCTTATACGCAGTTTTTCTTCTTTAAAGATTGTTTAATTTTTACAAGTTACGCATGTACTTAATGGCTCACAATGCATATAAAATGACCTAAACGCTCGTAAAAAGTATGTATGTAATAATAGCCCGTAATAAATAGCAATATAACCTCCGTCCTAGATGCAAACAGTATTAAAGATGTGGCAATGTAGAAAAGTTAATGCAAGTAAACACTGGCACAAATGGTAACTGTCATCCGCATCGATATTAGACAAAAAATATAACTAATTCATAATTATTAGCTCCTTTCCGACGCAGTTCATGTTCTCAGTTAAAAAATTACTACCTACATTAATGGAATGCTAATTTGAGCCCGTTCTAAATGACTGGAAGGCAACACTCAACCAAATGATGAATTTGTAGCTGCCACAACCAGCTTAGGTGGTGATGGCGATCGGGCTCCCGTGCCCGTAAATGTTTCCCTTCTGTGGGAAAACTTGAATAGTAACCAACTCATTTTGGTCGTTTTCTCACACAACTATCAAATCAAACGCAGATAGTACAAAAATGATTCTTTGCGGGTTTTACACTTTTTTGATAGTTTTCTGAAATGTCTGTTGTGGCAGTTTAGCAAACAGTACAAAAATCCCGGTATTCTATCTGTACCGCTTGTTGAAGTATTTATGCTATTATTCTATTATTTTTTAAATTTAGAAGTGAACCACCTTTTATCGTCGTCTAGCCACTTTGATCATATCCTGTCATAATGGTTATGGTTACCACTTTAGTAATATTTATCTGCCATAAATATTTTTATGATTTATTAATAGACTTCTTACTCTCCATAGAAACTTCTTATCTGCCCATTCCCAATTTTTCTCACGTCCCATTTTTAATATTTGATAATAAGTAATGATGCAAAACGGCATTATGTGAGAATGCAGTCAAAACATTTGTGCCGTTCATCATTTGTTAAGAGGTTAGCAAATTTGTCCAAGACACGTTTCAAACCAAAAACCAGCTCTTAAACTGTACGGGGAAAAGTCATCTAAACTTAGTTGAACCCTTCAATTTCATTTACTGTAGATTAAGAGGGCCATCAACGATCAGCATGTAAATGATGTTACAGCAATTTTTGCATTCCTAGATAATTTTTTGAATTGGGTTACATACATATAACAGTCTAAGTGTTTAATAGTAATACGATATGTACATTCCTCGTTCATTAAGCTTCAATATTCAAGAATTGTTATTATACTATAACATTGTGTGTAACTGGTTGGCAAGTTTTAGTGCTACGTACATATAATAGTGAAGACAAAATTTAATTTTTCATCAGTCAAGGAGATCCGGTACGGTCATTTCAAGTCTTTGATACCATTTAGATGACATAATTGAGAAGGGAGAAACGTGGGTAATGCAGGGTTCGCAAGGCAATCAAGTTTTATTGCTTTTTAAGCGATTATGAAAACGAACTAAAACTGAAACTGACTCCAGGCTTTAATGAGTCTCCCATGATTACTTCCTGATAGGGTAGGATGCTCGTTCATTTAATAGTGCCTATGTAGACAATTATTTGGTACTTGTAGTTTTAGTACTTATTATCGGTCTGATCTATGAGTGATCAGTGATGAGTGATCTATCAAGTTTCAAACGTTATGATAGGCTAGTAACGCAGTTTACATCTGATCTGACCTGGCTAATTCACGAGACTCAAATCGTACTTCTTCAAGACCGCTATTTTCCAATCACTATACTTTGTGCGACCATATTTAATTGTGATTTAGGATGTAAGCACCAGTTTATTACAAATGTATACCATTATAACATGTACCTCGAAAAATATTCTGCTGGATCTGCAAAAGCCATGTGAACGGCACGTGTTTCTTCAGGACCATTCTAGAATTCGTGCGTGTGCTAAATTTTCTATTATTAATTACTCGGGCCTGATCCAGCTTTGCTGAATTCAGCAAAAGCTAATGACATTACTTAGCCTCTACAGTCTCGAATGCTAAAATATTTGCTAAGCTTGGAATAGTTTTGGAAGATTAAAAAAATGGCATGTGTCCATCTTTCCTATGAGAGCGAATCTAATGCTCACTTTAATTAGGGATGTAATTATATCTTATGAAAATGTGTCTAGTTTTGCAACTCATCACTACCCTGACATAGTTTAATCAAGATCAAGACAAAAAATGATAAGCGTGTAAAGTAAAGTCTAGCTTGATTAAAGTACATTGTCAAATGCTCCAGCAAGGTCAAGCGAGAGTTAACTTACATACATATAACTTATCTTGCTCCGAATTGGTGCACATTAAATTCAGTCACTTATAATTGAATAGCCTGTGGTAATATGCAGATATCATACTATACAATATACTTTAATGTGCCTTAGTATACTTCTAATATACTTTACACTTTTACTGCACTTGCTAGTGTATTTAATGAAATTCGGGTGCAATTATCTTAAAAGTGTTAAGCTACATAGATGCAATTAATACCATGAATGGTACCATGATATTTGAAGGTATCATCATCATCATCGGGTGTAGACACTCCTGACTTGACAAATAAATGGAAATGGACTACATTTTTTTATTAAACTGAATTATTTTTATTAATCTTCCTATACAGTAATACAAATATGTATGCACACGTGTACACACTGTTTTTTATTTACGTACAATGTACGAACTTAATTAGTTATAGTTTTATCGTTGATCATTTACGGGATCCGATAAAATAAATCTATCAGTTTAATCGTATATTTACACTAAATTATCAACTAATTGTACAGCTGGCTTTCGTTGTATATGTCTTCTATTGTATTGTGATCAAAGGTAAACATAATTAAGTGTAGTAACTATGCATTTCCCCATTGCCTGAAACTGACTTCATATTACCTACTTATTGTATTTCAAGTTATACCTAATTATAATTTTTTTACACTTCTTTCTCATAAGTTTAGCTTCAAAATTACACAATTACATAAATAATTATAGAATAATTAAGATGGTCAACGCTTCCTTTTCCTTTAGCTCTGGTTATTTATTCATAAATACGTAGGTCATTTTATTGCCTGATAAAAAAACCTTTCCGAATAATATTTCGCAATCTTATTTTGTATAATTACACGTGTAATTTCAACTGCTACATCTTTATACTTAAGCTCAGTAAGAATCTGTGCATACATATATGTGAATACAATGTAAATAATTATAATGATTCCAATTTCTAGTTTTCTAGTTTAGCATTAATATAGTAACAACTTTAGTTGACTATATCTGAGTATGCTTGCCTATATAGCAAATTAACACAATTAAACTTAGAGTGAAATTATGGGTCGCTGAACATGACCATTCAATCCATTAGGAAATAATTTAATAAACATATATCACAAAATCACAATGGTCGCTTTGACTCAATCCTTTCTCCAAATCCCATTTTGACCGAATAGAAATCATCCACTTCGAATGAATCTAGATGAACTCTTTTCACGAAAGCACACTTATTTTGAACTTGTACTCAATAATTACAGTAACAGCAGGAATTCGTTACAATTGATGGTAACTGCATGTTACTGTAAAAGCCAAAAGTTTACACCCATTCACTCTGCGGTACCCATGAGCTTTAATTGAATTGTAGCTATCATATTCCGAATTCAAAATGTCTAATCTTGTCTAATTGCATTCATTTAAAATTAAGAATAATTTAGTAGTTAGTATTTGCCACCATAATGTATAGACAATGCACCTAACGGTGATTATTACCTTGCGTACTTATTTCACTGGCATTTTAATTGACCTAAGTTGCCAGCCATTGTTTATTTTCGAATTGGTAGTGGGGCAAAAGGATAGCACTAAACGACGATCCTTTTTATTATTTCTATATGTACACTCATTTTTTGGGGGGCTAGGATGAAGTTTTCGATCCAACATCAATCCTGCTCGGAGTAGTGCAGTTACATGTTTTTATAGTCAAAACACAAAAAATTACTTACAATTCAAAGAATAACGAATTGAATGAACCGTATACAATAGATTGTTCATTCTACTCGCCCTAAAAATACCGTTAACCTTTTTCTCTAAAAAATCAAAACCATCAGTCATCTTATCATGCTCATTCCCAAAAATCCCTCACAATCCGAAAATCTATTTCCCCCTTGTTTTTATATTAACTTTTAACAGTAATATAAATCGTTCTCATTCCACTTTTCACATCTAGCTTTCACCTAATTATAATATTATCATATCTATCTACACATTATTACCTATGCCACCTATGTATCTTCATTCATTTCGTTCTATTTCTTTCACACACTTCATTCAAAATCAAATTTGAAATTCGGAAAAATTGACAACTTTTCACTGTTTTCAATTGAACACCTGTGAATAAGAATGTAAGTGTATTGCAATATATACACGTTTACATAATTAGAGCAATTGGATTACCTAAATCAGATGTCAGATACCAACACAGTTATGGTAAACAGTACTTTCAATCAATGTAGCTTTGTTGTTTCGACTCTGTTCTCAGGATTCGACACCGTTGTCAATCGGGAATTCATCAAATTTCAAATAAGAGCTGAATTTAAAATTTAAAATAGAGAATAAATTAAGAGAAATTTACATTTCAGTCAATCGATCACTAGCCATCTATTCTGAATCCCAAGTATATGCATTATGCATTGTATAGGTACCGATTACCGAAACCGATGTAACTATGTCTATCGCCTTTCCTTGTAAGAAAAGATTGTACCGTTGGAAAACAACTAAATTTTCAAGGGTTCAAGCTCTTACAGTTGTTTTGATTGTAATGTAGGGTGTCGCACTTTTTGAAATGGCGACATGCAAAATGCAAAATACCAATACAAATAATCCCGTGAGGTGAACACGGACAGAGACAGAGAGTTTCTTCCATACAAGACTTTTGTTTTCTCAAAATATAAGAATAACTTATTATTACTTTTAAAGACATCGACAGGGTAAAATAATATACAATTATCATGTATCATTTGTAGTCTTCATTGGATGAGATAACAGTCGCTCAAACAAGTATGCTTCTAAATCTATTAACCATCATTAGGTATCTGCTACCACAAATATCCGATCAGTTATACCAGGTCGTGAATACTTCCGAAAGCAATAATTACAATTAGTAATCGTTTTTAATACTTCCGTGAATGCTAATCTGGTATCTGTACAGGTGTCGATTACTGATCGGGGTATAAATAACTACATACTGCACTCGGCTTTTCCTTTCTCGGTATATATATGTATCTAGTTTAATTTGAGTTAATACCTACTAATCGGATATTTAAGGTATTTATGTGCAACAAAACTACTATACTAATGCCTAATAAAAATAATCCATATTCTTACATGATTACATAGTGCTAATAAATCCTGACAAGAACAACAACTCATCATGAGTGCGGTTACGACTCTTCAAACAGTTTCAACGATTTTACATAATGCTTTGTACGGACAACGACAACAAAGTTTTAAAATGTCTACAAAATATACATAATTACTATACTATAACACTCGCTATTATTATTACTAATGGCATAATTGAGAAATATTAAAAATAAAAATTATTGTACAAAAAGAAAACAAATTGCTCACAGAAAACCTTTAACAACAAAAATTACATCAATTCTTACTACAGCAGTTTTACCTAACTATGCAGTTGACGTAGCACCATGCAAAAGCATAATTACTCGTAAACTGCGTCCAATCATTCACAGGAGAACACTGTGCTCACATTCCAGTCATGCCCCTGTCATGTCATGTACTTTGCGATCTTAATCCTTGTCATAAAAATTTGATTCAAGAAATAAAAAAACCATGTAGCTCTTGCGTAGAGACAAAACAAAATACTAATTATGTACTCATTAATGCACTCCCACTATGACTATCATTAGCAGTAGTATTAGCTGTAAGAGTAGAACTAACTTGAGTTTGCACATCTATTTTTATTAGGTATTTTTATTTTACAGTTGGACGCAGTGAGAGAGCTGTTGGTTGTGTATACAATTATTGTGACATCGGCATAAACCTTGAACATCAATACGATGTACAATAATATTGTTATTAAGAAAACTAATCAGAAATTTCGTTTCAACTAGAGAAAAGATGATCTAGCCAAAAGGCAAAACTTTCAACTAACTAAAAAATAGTGATAATGCTGACGATGATGATGATGACTGCAATAATTTCAAGGGAACTAGAGTCAAGAGCAATTTTCAATTTCAAATAAAGACTACATACTAACATTCAACTATCTCACGACAATGTTAATGTCGTGAGAAAATCACAAAATCACTTGACACGGATATTAATAGTTATAATACCTTTCAGCAAAATCATAATCTTCTCGTTAAGCGTTCACGCGTAATGTCTCTCTGTCTCACTGAATTGAGTAGCCTTGAATAAGGCAGTCATCATACACTATCGACAAATCAAATATTTACGACATTGAATAAAATGCCAACAACCTATAAATTTTAGCACTCACTCACCATTTTTCGGTCTAATGACTACTTTCGACTGCCTTTTACCAGCTCAAAACCATCTACAGAATAAACTATACCGATACAATGCAAAGCTAAAAGGTATACACACTAAATATATGTCATGTACGCCAAAGTCATGTAAGGAGTATGGAATATAATATAGTTCTTATGTAGTTATAATAAATATTAACAACTTATAATTATCTATTTATACTTATACTCTTTTGAGGGACGTCAGTTAAAACATTTAACACTGAACAAACTTAAAACAACTATTAACTACATGGTAACTATGGTTTTTGTTCGTTTTACATAGCTGAATTTAGTTTAGTGGGAATCATATGGTAAAGGTAATGTTGATATCTTCATCTTCCTGGGTAGTTTCGCGACCCGAATAGTAATAGAATCTAACAAATTAATTGTTTAACATAGCAACATTAACAATCAATAACTACCAACTACAAGTATGTTATGAGTTTCACATGTTAAACAAAATCTACAGTCTGGTTTAGAGGAAATGTCGGGTGTAATGTATGTAGTTTCCTCAACTAAAAACAAAAGCAAACTAACGAGATTTAATTTAAGATAATAGCTGTACGCTAAATTGCTCTCACCGATTCTCGTCGCAAAATATTGCTATAATATACTCCAAAAAGTAAAAATACTTTCAAAAGCACCTCGAAAGAGATTTGATGATAGCCGCAGGGTGTCAGGATTAAAATTTAGGACGACAATCAGGATTAGTTACTAAATTATTGATTTGTATTACTTTTTATAAATTGTTAATAATTAATTATGGTGTTCCTCTTACACAATTGGACTGCTAAAAACCTTAAAGAAATCTAACTTCTAGTGAACTACAGACGTCTATGCAACTACATACATATACTTCTACACCCGGGAAACCAACTTGACTGTGACTATTCTACGAAGAGGGAATGATTAAATCACCTGAGTCAAATAATTAGGTTAAACTTACTAATTACTTTTAAGAAAGTGAATTCAAAAACAGAATTTTTATACTTTGTTCATCATTCAATGTGGGAATAACGATTACAGTTTTGCCTAAAAATTACACTTTAATCTTTGTACTTCAACCATTTCTATCTCATTGGGGAAGAAACAACAAAAAATTAAAACCCGAAAAACATCCATCATCGATGCTAACGAAACCAAAGGGTTTGAATACAATAGCTTAACCCAATTTTCATGTTTTCTTCGTGTTTTTGTTTTTGAAAAAAGAACTTTTTCAATCGCAATGCAGTGAAAAGAGAGGTAGAAAATGTTTTTAAGTTAATACAAGTAATAATGTATTGGAGTAAGTAAATATAAAGTTAAAGGATGTTTTCATTTTTTTGTTCGATGACTGATTGTTGATGCCTGATGCCAAAGGCAAATTTGTGAGAGAAATTTGCCTCTTGAATATTTTTGATGATGATGGAACCAGGTGTGTATAGTTCCTAATTTCGATGATGTTGCAAATTAAACACGGAATTAATAAAATAATCCTAGGTTCGTTTGTAAGTCTACGAACATCCACACTTATCCACTACCATTCCCGGTAGCACACTGAAAACAATATTGGAGTCACTGTCAAAATATAGCATAGAGATGGATGACATCTTTCTGGCCGCACAGCAAGGTCCACCAACTCCAGTTGGAATAGCTTGTTGAACAATATGATTGTGAGGATATTTTTGAAGAAAAGCATAAGGACATTCACCGGAACAATAGTTAGCGTCATATTTCTTAGGAGCAATAATCCAATCCCAACCGAAATCCTCAAAGTCCACTGTGAGCGGGTAACGACAGCATCTGGTTTCCTGTGAGTTTTCATCGCATGTCATTCCAATGTTTCTGGGAGGCCTTGACTTGCCCTTGTCACTCACATGAACTTCAATGAAAGGATTCTGCAAGATCCAGTAAATTATGTAATTATACAATATTCTGGACACGTTCTAGAACAAATTCTTTAAAAAATATAAGTGCTGGAGTATTGAACGTGTGAGTAAGCAATGCTGTGTAGTGTGTGCATGCTGCGCAGAAAAAGTATGAATTATGAATTTTTTTGATAGTGTCAACAGTATATTTGTACAATGATTGATGTTTCACTTACAGAGTTGACATCCATTTCGTTACTACTAACGATGGTTACATCCTGGCTTACATCTTGACCATTAGGGTCAATGGCTTCAATCACAAGGCCAATTCGTTTAGATGCAGACGGAGCCGTTCCAGCTAACCATTTAGTCAGAGCATCCCGGACATCAATTTGCACCCACTTAGATCTACTATGACGACCGTGGCCATGACCGCTACCGTGGCCCTCTCCAGCAGAACGAATTGTTGGCTTGAAATATCTACATTGTCAAATAATTACATGTACTATTTATAGCCACCAATCCAAATCATCCCCATCAGTGCCAATATGAAATTATATGCACGTACCAGGTCAAGGTGGTGTGCATAAATCAAACATGTGGACAAAATTCTCAAGTCATAGATTAGGTAAAAAAAATAACCGTATTCAAACAAGTTACGAAACCATCTCCACTTATCAACTCAATACAAGCTAATACTGCACCAGAACCATGATTAACAAGTTCTGGAGTTTACTTCGGCCATATTACAATTCATAACTTACCCGTAATTAATGGACAAAGGCGACTCCCCCTTTTTCTGTGGTACGAATTCCATTAATCTTATCGTAAAATTGAAAAATTTCTTCTCATTGTACGGTTGGTGTTGATGTGGGAAGGTTTGATGAGCGGTTCGCACATGAATGTACAGCAAAGCTTTTTCCACCTTCATGTTTGATAATTTGTCAGAAAAGGTAAAGTAGTAGACTCCACGAGTTTCCTTTTGACTGATCTTAAGTTGTTCTGCAAGTCAGGAAAAAAAATTAATTTAAACAGATTGTTCACTGCAACATTCAACCATAACCCTTCCCACTAGAAAATTAGAATGGGCATTGAACGATTACATAAATTACTGTACACTAGATGCATATTCAATAGACACAGTGCAAGTTGATCGCCCCTTAAATTAATGACATCATTTTTTCCTTTTCCAGCCGCCGTCTAGCTTGTAACGTTTATCCTTCCAACAAATTATTACTCTAGTCTTTATCGGGAGTGATACAGAAACAACTAGTAATACTAAGAGTACCACAAATGCGATAAAAATTACTAAATTACATTGATCAGTAGTTCATTAGACAAACATGTTGTGTGTTTCATTCAGAGTATTCTTACTTCCAGCTAATTAACCTAATAGTCAAAATGACCCCGGGCATAACAAATGAACAAACTGTCAGGGAATTGCATACAATTACTGTTAAACATGTTTAGGTAGGTACTCGAGAGTGCCGACTACTACTAGTCCCGTAGTACTTTGAGTATAGTGCTGTAACTAAATACTTCAACTTAACTTGAATCCTAATCCTAATCATTTATTAGTTCTTTAACCATCAGAAGTGACTACGACTGTATGCTGCCTGCTGCTGTCATTTCGTTTGTATTTAGCAGGATTTATCAAGCAATTTTGAACATGTCCAGAGCTGATTAGATGAAGCAATGACTTGCACGAGATGGATGCATGGAAGACATAAACACTTCTTATACAAATCTCCACTTTTGACGCGTTCAAAATCTCAAAAAAGTACCAGCGTAACGAAACCCAAGCAAGTGCATTCTACTCTGTGCATTCTCTAGGCTACGAAAGGAAGTTGGGATGTCCGTCAAGTGTTAGTCGGATGTAACTGTGGCGTTGGTGACATTTTGCTAGCATCCCCTTGTATGTTGTAAGGACGGAGAGATATTTTATTTTCTTCTGTCATAATGTCTAATCTAAAGACTACAGATTCACACTCAAGATTAAGCTTTGAATGATCAACTGATGTTGTATGAAGCTGATAACTTTGTAGACTTGGTGCCAAGTTTTCAAGGCGCCTTTTGAATTAATCAGTATCATAAAGTCATAATTCCTAGCAACTATGATACTATGCCATCCTTCTATTTTTTATTTCATACGGACAACTATGTTCGACACTGTAAATTTGCCTACATAATCCAGTTCCAAAATATACCGCAAACTTTTTGACATTGAGTTGATAAATAATCACTAACTAAATTTAATAAACTAAAATAAAAGGTGATTAAAAGATAGAATTTGACATGTTTTATAGCTTATTAAAAGATATTTTGCTTTCCACTTTTAGGCATACGATTTAAAAAAAATACTAAGCAATTATTTAAAAAAAATATTAGCATAAAATGATCATTAAATGAAAATCAGCGTCGAATCTAAATCAGTCCAAAATAAAGTTTGAATAAGTCCACAATACTGTGTTTGAATACAAACCACATATTTTTGACAAAAACATGTTTTAAAAACTTACACTAGTAATTAAGTTTTTATAAAATGCTTCGTAATAAAACTGTAATGATAAACCAAAGTATTTTAATAACTATGCGCCACCACAAAAAACTAACTAAATCTGAGGGTCCTCCAAGTCCTGATACAAAAATTATAAACCAGACTCGGATGGAAAAAATTGAAAATGCTCTATTACATACACTATGTTACATAATTATTACTTTTAGCTATCTGCTGCATTGAATAGAATCGGAATCGTTGCCTCCTTGAAGTTGATTAAGTTAAATGTAGTTGCATGAATAAATATTTATTTGTTAAGTTTTTTCATAGCACACGTTCATTGTTCATGTCTTTGTCTAGCATTTGTGCTCACTCCAACGAGTATTCCGACTTGAAATAGGACTCTGACCATTGAGGCTATTGCATCTCCTTGCGTGTGTATGTATGCCCATGCTAATTGACCCAATTCAAAATGCTAATTTTTTTCAAACCTAAACAAGGTTAACGAGTGTAATTATAATGATTGTTGAGCCTATAAACAAGGCAGTTGGCGGTAGTAAAAGATAGTATGTACTATCACTGTAGAGATACAATTACTAGTAACACCGTATCGTCCAATGTCTTGATGGAAACCTAATGGTAAATTTTCTAATGAAACTTCATGAAAGCTGCCTGTCATAGTATTTAATATAAAGTGAATTTCATAAAGTAACCACCTACGCCTACACTCAAAACCAAATCAGTTCACATCTCAAGTAGTTTCAAAGATTAGTATGTATCCTGTGCATACCGAATCAAATTATGTCAAGTGTACTTCCTTGGTTTGTTTGCTAATGCTAATACCAATATGCACACTGAAGTAGCTACGTAAGTAGAGGATATCATGCAAATGTTATGTGGGGAGTAATTTAATATTTTCACTTGTAAAATTATTATTCTAGTGTCACTTGAAACTTTCTTATGACTAGTTAAAGTAGTAAAAGCCTAGTTTCATTAGACGACATAAAATGACAGAAAACTTTCAACCCTTTGTTTTTGTAGTATTTACTACGCAATAGTACGCATCTGACTAGTGAGATCAAACTTTACGATTGAACACAGTTTATGACTCCCGAAGTTGCTTTTTGAGAACACGCGCTTTCTTTTTCATAAGTTTCCCTATAGTAAACCTTTTCCTTGCCTAATTCAGTCGTAATTTATAATGTATTGTATTTGTGAAAAGTCAAGCCAACAGCCCCTGATCCCAGCACTAATGCTTCACTGACGATCTAACCTTTGCTTTGTTTTCTCTAACAATGACTCAACTCCACAGTTCAGAGTGCCACAGTACAAAATTTCTTGGCCAACTTGAATTTCATGTAAACTTTAAACCTGGACCAGAGTACACGTTCTCGACTTAAAGTCGGTAGGTATTAGTTATATATAAGCTTCATAAATAATTGCCTAGCCGAGGTAAAATTACGCTATCTGTGATAGCTCTGTAACAGATGTGTGTACCGCTTGTCAACTGAAAACAAAACACGACTTCTGCTGGTAGGTGCGTACGCTTCTGGAGATAACTCCTTAGCTCAACCCCTGCTTGATAAGAGAAGGTGTGGACAATAGTATGTACATATATCTTAGAATTTAGGAAAATTTAGAAGGAAAATGCAATGACAATCTGAGTCCCAAGTCTGAGCAATATACGCTGTTATTTTTACTAATTTGGAACTAAACTAACGATTATATCCCTGAAATAAAAAACTCTGTTTATCCAAACTTGGAGAGAAAATTGATAAACCTCGAAGCAAATTAAAAAACTTGTGGAACAAAGTTCATTTCAGGCAGCTTCTGTGTATTAGGTGCTTCAAAAATGGGAAAATGTACACCATGCTTGCATGGAGATAAGTGAAGATGTATATTGAGCTGAAATCGTCTACCATTCTCTACTGTGTAAGAATTCCCATTTGCTCATTTCACATTCTCAAAATGGGACTATACACAGAATAATAAATGGGAAAGATTCCACAGAAGATATTTGCCCATTTATAGTTTTATTATACTACTAGCACTGAGGTGAACTTTCCCCTTCAATACATTCTGTATCAAATGTTATCATAATTAAACGCCACTACGCCTACAACTACAAGTATGATTAATTATACATATTTTGATTAGAAACATTTAATTATAGAGTTATAAAATGTAATACGAATGTATATACATAGCATACACTTGCATATTTGTACAAACCACTTGTTACAAGTTGCATGTGCTTGCTTTCCATAGGCTACTGTTACGAATATGTTATGTGATATAATGAATCACAGTGGAGAATGGAATTGGTCAAACTTAAACACTTTGCGCTTAGATGAAACACAGTATGCAGAATTCATAAAAACTGATTTTGAATTGCAACATACTATGAGATTGATTTTCAGCCCTTGTTTTTTCAGGCTGTATTTCCTATAATATGTCAAAGAGATAATACTATTTTAATGAGTCTAGGTCGGACACGCGGACTTGTGGCTGTGGATATTATCGGATCGTTGATATCATGATCATAGCAAAGAATATTTTTCCATATTTGAGCCAAACTTTTATTTGAGTAGGTGTCTACCTACATACACGCGAAATTAGTACAGGCACAAGGACTAGGATTTGAGATAAAATTCATGGTCTATAACCTTAGGGGTGATCACATCATATGCAACAATTGTGTGAATTCTTTCACATAATCAGAAAACAACATTTCCAGTCTGGAACTGGAATTCTACACATGCCAAAGGAGACAGCAGAGATAAGAATCCAGTTCCGTTTTGTTTCTTGCTCTAATCCAATACTATTGTAATCTAGCGGTAAACGTCGGTTATTTTTATTAGATTTGCTCCTACATTGTTTGACGAAGCGACAGAGCAAATATATTAGACAGACTATTATTAGGTAATGACTACCTATGTTGACTTTTCATTTACTTAGAGGAATTCCGAGGCATTGCGAATAAAATGTAGAAACCTAAGAGCAAGTATACAGCACACACACACATCAACATCAACAGTGTATAATTCATTCTATAATTAATATCTATGGTGTCATTTTGTCATCTTTAAAAAAATCTACACGAGAACTGATGACACGTGGTGCATAGTCATTACACAACCACATATTGTGGGTAATTTAGCTCGAGAAAAATTATGTACATTTGAATGGCTATCAAGTCCCTGCCTCTGTAGTCAAAACCAATAATTTTATCATATTCTGTGCCCTCCTTTTTTTTCTTAACAGACGCTCGGCTCGACTGACAGGCAGACGAACGGAGTCTACAATCGATATCTACTCTAAACTAACTCTAAGCTGCTGTCTGTAGGTAATTAGCTGACAAAAAATCCATATATAAAATTCCTCGGTAGAAATTTCGTATAAAGTGATCAAACATAAACAACGATCAATGTATCACCACAAGGCAATGACAATGCATGTATGAATAAAGTCAATAACTACACGTGTATATAAAGTACCTAGATATAATTATTATTGAAAATATTTTATCTCTATCGAAAGAAGATTGACGAGACATTTTCACATTATTTGGATTTAAAAAAGTCGTATCTAAGGTCATTATATTCCCGTGCAACTAAACTAATCAATCTCTAGGTACATAGTGTATCCTTGCAAGTTGTATTTGTTCCTCGTTTCACCGCTTTACTACCAGACAGTACGCATAGTTCGAGCGAGTCCTTCAAAATAATTGTCCCTGTGAACACTGAAGTTCAAGCAAGTACACTTTACTCCCACACAATGACAATACACTGGACTATATAAACCACGCCAACTAAATATTAGTACCAAAGGATTTAAAACTAATAGTACTTGACTTCTATACATTGTTCCGGTCCATATAATTACATATTACTATGAATGCCCATAAAAGGACAGATTGCAGTGCCGGGGAGTACTAGTGCAGTTCAGTCTAAAGTCCACGGAAGTGTGGGGTGAGCAATTAAAGTACAGATAGAATTATGATAATCACTCAATTAAAAAAAGGCATGCTTTCCTTGCTACATACACTGGATAGGAACCACAGTCGAGCAGTGTAATCATGAAAATGGTCTTAAGCTTTTAATTTGAGGCCCTGGTTTTAAAATTCCATACAATATCCATATAGAATTCGTGACTACCAAGCTACAGAAGAATGACATTAAAAACTTGCAGTTGAAGGGAACAATCGATGTACTAGTACTCGAGAGCTGCAGAAATGCAGAGTGATCTCATGAGTGAGTAGTAGTAGTACAGAGACTGTATTCATGTATTTGTAAAACTATAAGAAAGATGTGTATATACACACAGAATATGTTTCTGGAACTGGAGTTGCGATAAGTATATGGATGAAATGCGAAGAGTCCAGCAGTGAGAGAAGGACGTGTTGGGAAGAACCTACATGATCATCTGGAAAGAAGCTGATCTTTCAGGGCACATTGTATTTTCACATTATCTTTTGACTTGCACGGACTATCACTATCATTGAATCAGTCAATGTCAACACTAACACTAATATTTCCTCAGTTGACAACAGTTGTCAGCGATAAAGACATGCCGAGACCAAATCAAATTAGACTCCATACATTTCCACGTAATATTGTGTATTCATGGTATTTTGCTTACATTTCATTAACTCCGATTACTGTCACCATATTAGCTTATCTCTCAGCCATTTATATCTTGTATCTGCTCCACGAACAATACATCAAGTACCTATGTACCCACTTACTTTAAATAGATAATTGCATCTACACAAGTGATCCAGAAAAACGGATGTGAATGTTTCAACTTTGATAGAATGGTACGGTAGGTACAAAATAAACAGATAATGCTAGAATTGTGCTCAAGTTTTCTAATACCGTTTGAATGTCTCGCTGCTCCTTGAGAGAGAATGAAAGGCATACATATATAATAAACCAGTAGCTCCGTTACAGACACATCCATGCATAGGCTGTTTGCTACTGAATAGGTACAGCACATACCCACCCTACGCCTAATTTTTTTTTACCTAGATCATGCAATTAATACAAAGTCATTGTCTAGTTGCCATGCAGTGTGCACGATATAAATAACTAAACGTCGTGGAAGTGGACCGTAGACTTGATGAAGTTACAAATTCCACCGGAAAAGTACAACGCTATTCTTAGATCTCACCAGTCTTTCTTGCCCCTTAGTAACAAAATACCAACGCCTAACTTTCATTGATAACAATTCTATTTACTACATCATCCCTAGTACATTCTATAGTATTCCTTACTAGACTTTTCTAACCGGTAAAAATACATTCTGTGTCTGTAATCCTTGTATCTACATGTGGACTCCTATTCCAGTCGAAGATACTGACACTGACAGACAATATTGTTCTGGAAGATACCAGGTAGGTTTTGGTAATCTATTCTTATCTAGTACATTTAAAGTACCTTACCAGAAGCACGTTCCATTTCCAATTTACCTACAAATCTTCATAAAATTGTAAAATCTATTTACCCTTTCAATGCGTAAAATAAATTTAAGATAGGAGTATATTTACTGTCCCTAATTTGTACTTTATCAACAAGCAAAATACAAAGAATTATATTACCTACTTACAGCTTGCTACATATTTCCATTTTGATAAAGTAGGTAAAACTTGTTATTTAAATGACTCAGAGAAACGAAGGTAATTTAAAAGCAATATCTACTTGTATTTTGTAGCTCTTACCCAAAACAGTTTTGTGAATCATAGGGCATTATAAACTTAAAAAAATGAACGGAATGGAAATTGATTCTGTTCTAATTTTTAAAAAATAGTTTGCAAATATAGCATTATGCATCTTTAGAAATGGTGCACCATGAAGAAAAAATGATTAAACGGGGTAAAAATTGTTGAATCGAGGTCATGAAGCTATATAAATTTAAACAGTTGTGGATCTGATTACAAAACTTACACCACGCAGCTACTAGCATCAGCACCAGCATCAACACAATCCAAAAGTAAGTCAGCAATCATTAGGACAATGTAGTGGATTTTTTTAGATTCCACTTTCAATGTTGGTGCTTAGTTTCGCAAATAAGCATTTTGTATTTACGGGTAAAGCTTGACTTCCTTATACCGTTTTTCTGAAGACCCTAGCATTAATCCTGAACACTGCGTGATTGTTTGAAGGGCAATCATGTGGAAAGTTTCTGGGTTGTGTAGGTACTGCAAGTGATGCAAACGTATGCAATTCATACTTCGAATGTTGGCATGAATTCCGATGTTTCGAGATATACAGTTACCTTACGATGTCCACTGCGTTTCTCCGAAACGGATGCTAATAGCTGGTGCATAGAGTAACCATTTTGTATATCGATTACCAAATTTATTAACTGTCTTAAATTTCACATTTGTCCTCCAAGACAATTCTAAAATTGATTTGCAAAAAAACTCATGCATACATAACTATCAACAAATTTAGTGCATATCATAGAGCAATGTCATCAAAAAACGGGGAGAAACTACGCAGAATTTTTGATTTATTGCAATGTATAAACAATGTTCAGTTTAAAAAAATTAGAACATATTAAAATTCAAAGTCAAATGTGAACGTTGATTTTTCACTTGTCAAAATACTCACAAGTTAAACCATTAATCATGCATCTTTAAACACACATGACTACCACATACTTCATTTTGCTACCCAAACCTATAATGCCAGTTCTCGCAAATACATACATACAGTTGCATATTCTATGAAAAAATAGTTAGCTAAAAGGCATTTAAAAATTTTTGGTACAAAAAATACTGATAGAAAAAAATCATTTAAATATCGGTCGCTCCCAGGAGTGTGTAATTTAACCCTACAACTTTCTCCAGAATTAATCTAGCTCTCTATACTACTAGTGACCAGGGAATGAATAAGACAACTGATAACATTTAAATATCAAAAAATAATAATTAGGTTTTGGTAGTTTGACCGTATATAGTTACATCCTTTTGCAGCTGCAATTGATCGTTACGTAATTACACCAGTTGCAAGTTCATTTTAAGTTTTAGTAATTATACGATTGGTTTTAAGCAGTGGGATAGAAACGTGAGGTTCCTAGGTAGGTTAAGGTAATAGGTGCCTAACATAACACTTACATTTAGTTACTGTACAACAAAATCAGAATCAGGGCATTCTTCATCTTCATCGTTACATGTACATACACTAGACTAGGTACCTGAGTATATAGGTACTCCCTGCACATAGCATCTTGTTTTACTGTTACGTACTACCAACATTACATTTTAGAAACTGAAAATAAAGTTGGACTGTCTACTGTCTAGGTTTACATACCGTTAGCTTCGCCTTTCTGTCTGATCTGGTAATAAAAGGCTATAATTATGTATAGTGGATAGGATGGGATACCTACGTACTTTGTAATAAATGCTTGGGATTAGGTACTAGGCATACAGTTGTTAAAGTTATTGTGTACATGACTAGCCACTATTTGCTACTAGGTTATAGTATAGGGTAGAAGAAGCATGGCTTGTATGAAAAAATTAAATTTTAAAGCTTCTTCCTTGAACTTAACTGCTATCCATTTAATGATTTGACATGCCGACTACACTCACTCACTCACTCACTCACCACCACCACGACTCGACTCACACTCAACCTCAACCGTCTGGCTGTGTGACCCTCAGAAAGAGTGAAACATGCCAACATGCGTCTGATGTGCGTGCGTGTGACACGTCCCATGTTCTCTAATGAAGTGGCAATAAAAAAAATAAGTGCTTCACGTTTGTCTGCAAATTACTAAATCCACGATGACACGAGTACCACTTACATTACATTACGATAACTGCTATATACTCATTGAACCCGTAACTTAATTGCCAAGTCAAACGGTCAATAATTCAATATTAATGCAAATAGCTCACTAGCCAAAGTCAGAGTCAGTTCAGCTGTAGTGCATTGTATTGTATCTTCCTGCCGCCACAAAAACCAAGACCAACTTTAACTACAGACTAGGACTTTAATTTGGACCACTAGACTAGGTTTCGATGAACATGAACCCGTTAAATGATGCAGTGCATATACAGGCCGTGTATGTTACTCTTAACAAGTAAATTTGTGGTGTGCGGTAGTCTGACGGAGAGAAAGCCTTGAATGATAAAAATAATAGGTCGCTCGGTTCTCCAGCTAAAGATCGAATCAGATCAAGAGCAAGACAATCAAATTTTAAATTAAATGCTTGACTCACGTCATTGACCATTGCAATGAAGGGAACTGTCAGTACAGATTCCCATTTCGCACTATAAACTCACTGTCTTTACCACTTTACACTTTTATGATTGTAATCTCCAGTCGCATTCCTAGTCGTCAGTCGTCGTCATATCTGTATTCGTTGTCCTCACAGACAGACAAAGAGACTAGACAAAGACGGTTCATATGCATGAAGCTTATAGGTTATGTGGACCTACAGTGTAAAAACTCCCATCGTAAAATATTTCTGGACCTTTTGTTCTAAAACGAGTACGAACTGATGACGGCAACAATAAAAGGCATGATGCATGTATGCAGCCAGTGAATGGAAGCGGTAGATTTGAAAAAAAAAAGAATTGCGAATAAAAAAGAAAAACTTACGTATTCTTGAAAACGCAATGATTTTCTCAGTAGTGGCATGCTCATCATCATAGTCGTCTCTTGGGGAGTCATTTGGCATGTCGATAAATTCAGTAATGTAGCCCGGGGGTATGGGGAAGCCCTTGCTCGTCACGTTTGGTAGACTATCTTCGTTCATCCTGAGTTTTTTAAGAATATCGAGGCGTATCATTTGTAAGCTGATTTTTCTAATGTCTTCCCCAAATCCACGTCGACACCCGGTCTTTTCGGTGCAAAGTGGACCACTGGAAGTTGCTGTGCCTGTTGATTGAAAGCCCAAGTCACTGGATAAAGAAGAGTTGCCAGCACTAACGGTTGTTGTGGTGGTGCCCAGGTGTTTACCGGTTCGAATCGTTGGGGTCGAGGAGGATGACTGGGGAGTTTGCGAGGAGGCACTGGAAGCGACTGAAGTGGAACCGGAGGAATGACTTCCGTTTCCATTTGGGCCACGCGGAACGTCGGAACCGGAGCCAGTTGAATGTTCACTAGTATCACTAGAACTGTCACTATTTGTATTTCCATTATTGGAAGAAGGGCTACCGTTAAGGCCACCACTCGAATGTTGCGGTTGTTGTGAATGGTATCTGCCTCTAGGATAAAGATGCGTAGGATTTTGGACGGGATTCATTGTATCTGTTGGATTCTTTGGACTTGATGCAGCTGCCGCCACTACATGGTTATAAACTAGCACAAGAAAAATCACTAGTAATGGGTAGGTTAATTTTAAATTATTGCAATTTGTGTTTCTTTGCGGAGTAGCCATGATGATGTTGATTTGTTGGTTGATTGCGTCCTATCAGTTATCAATTCTGAGCTAATTTACTGTTTTTCTTTGATAGATTGGTATTTAGATGACTATGACTAATGATGAAACTGGGGTTGGGGTCGTCGACTTGACGAATATTCAGAGACAATGCTACACACAGGAACTGTCTCTATCACAGTAAATCAAGTAAAATGTGTTTGGTACCTCTAAGGGCGTAAAGTATTTAAAGATTTCGTGGAAAGGGATGCTGTATATTTATTAGAATATTAGAAGTTAGCTTCAAAATATATAGGGTGTGTAACTCAAAATGCTTCTGATATTATTTTATCTTCTACAGTGGAACATCATTTATTTGAGCTTACTTTGCAATTAATTGGTGAAAATTGAGAATTTTTCTAATTGTTAATATTTAATTTTAGGATGATGTACTGAAGAATGAATACAGTACGGATACAATAAACGATGCTGTGAGTTTGTTTTGTAACTTTGAATTACTTGGTACTTTAACGGTTGTCTTTTCGTTGTCGTCAAGCCACAAGAGGCAAACCAAAAAGGAACTGCTGTAGAAGATGAAGAAGTTGAAGCTCGAGTGTATGGGCAGAAAGACAGGCACTGTTCTCTGAAATTATCTTGCTCTCTGTCCTGGATACACTCTTGTGTTTGTTGGACAAGCTGCCTTCTCTTCTGTCTGTATTCGATTGGATTGAATTCTACAGAATCAACTGAATCTTCAAAACTGAAGGCGTGAAGGGTTGCTCTTCAAACCAGACCAGGCTTGGGTCCACGATGGTTTTACTGTTTTTATTTAAGTTTCGAGTCTCAGTTCGAGATAAACTGAGGAGAATGCGAAGAGTTGAGTTTTATAACTTCAAACTGGGACTACTAGCAGCTTGGATTTTGCTTGGAGTCACACAAACTAGTAACTACAAAATATATCGGATTATATTTGGATCTTTCCCTCAGTTGTTTTACGTCTGCTTCTAGTATTTATAGATCCCTAATAATTATATGTATAATTGTACTGTCTGTAAGTCGGCTTCCTACCACTGAAGAATACTTTGATAGTTCCTTGATACTGAAAAATATTCGTAGCTTTACTAGATTACTGACTTTTAGTTTTTGTAAAAAGTATCAAGTTGCCTATTTTGTATTTTATTTTAACGTAAGTTTTTTAGAAATTTAATTCTCTTAGATTTCTATTTTGCTAGTTTTCTAAAAATTTAGCTATTTATTGCTATTATTACAACTACCTATCGATGTACTTGAAAGATGAAGTACGACTAAGTAGCTTTAGGTTTGGTTTGTAAGTATGGGGTGCTTCTGGAGTGGAAACGTTGCTTCCCACGAAATGTATTACTATGGTTTATGAGTAACTAACTACTAGTCAGTTTCTCCCGTCCCTCCACAATGGAAATGAGGAAGACAATCTTAAACTTCGGTATTTATACTCTTGAAATAAAGTGACAACCAAAGAAAGAGGCACAGGCAAAGATGCGAGTGAAGATGGGGATAAGGAAAGGAATAAGAATGAAGCAAACTCGTTGTTCTTGTATTATACATACGGGGTACTGCAACATGCACAGAATGGGAGTGATTGTAGCCACCTAATTGTATCTATATTTACATAGTTAGATTAGGCGGTCTCATCTCTAGTTAGTCAAGACTGAGATCCAGTCTTTGCTGAATAATCGTTTTATCGAGTATGTAGTCGACTCTTCTGAATTATCTTACCTGTAATTACAACAAAGCTTAATATTAGTAATAATAATAATTGCTGTATATATTTATTTAATAAACGTATTTTGTGCATTTTAATCTTTGATCCCATCGGAGCCTTCCATTGTTTATTAGGTTTGTGATAATAATTATATGTATTGCAATTATTCTTGAATTGCTCCAGTTAAATAATAGTCCTAATAAGATCTTAATAATCAAGAAGTACGAAAAGATTATATACCGTAATCCTTCAAATAACCCACGGGGGAATTATTCACAAAACAATGAAGCTGTCGGTACCACTATTCGAGAGAGGGGAATTATTAAGGATAGGAAATTCAATGTTAAAGGAGGGGAGTTATTTCAAATTCAGTCGAATTTACCCGGGGGAATTAAACGAGAGGGGGAATAAATCGAGAGGGGGGATAATTCGAAGGTTTACGGTAGTTTTCTTAAAATGTAGAATGTATACCTGTTTGCTATCTGATGTATATCCAGTAGTAATATGTAGTACCTACGCTTCCCTTTGGACTTACGTCCTTGGGAATCTACATGCAGTAGATTTTACGAATAAATCAAAGTAAATAATAATAAATTAAAATAAATGCTAATTGAAGCCTAGCCAATTACTTGCTGAATTATCTTGGTATAACCAAGTAATTGGGGTGCTTAAGAGATCTAATTACCTTCACAGCTACACCTTTTTAATAAATACTTTTAATTTTGCATTTCATACCTACTGACTCCCCGTCTGGGCTTACATACCTTGTTCGTTTTGAATTATAGTAATGAATATATTTATTAAGATTCTATAATGTATAAAGCTAAAAATGAAGCTCAGTACCTACACTTACGTTGGGGCATGTGAAGAAGCTTGGAGGCCGCCGGAATCGACTTCCCCCCATAGGCATGTAGAAAATTTTACACATCATTATAATTATATCTAGTTACTATTATCTTTATCTTTAAAGTGTAATTATGCCCAGATAAATGTAACTGAAATAGCTGTTTTCAGTGCAAAATTTGCCATGGTACTCGTTTCCGAGTTCAGTAGTAATGTGCCTAATTGTAAGCTGCAGGTATGAGTTTAGTCATTAATCAGACTAAATTAATTCATTCTACATGTTCAAACAAGTTTAAAGTCATCACTGGTTTTGTGCAATATTTTGTTGCTACCCTTTTTACTCCTATTGCAGGCTGTGCTAATACCAAAAGAACTTTCATAAGAGCAGCATTTCAGATGCTACTGTAGCAGGAAAATAACCTAGCAACAAGTGACAACTTTGTTGACCCTTACATTTGAAAAAATACTTCCACTGAAAATGCATTACAATTTTTTATGTAAGAGTGCCTAATTGTAAGCTGCAGGTATGAGTTTAGTCATTAATCAGACTAAATTAATTCATTCTACATGTTCAAACAAGTTTAAAGTCATCACTGGTTTTGTGCAATATTTTCTTGGTTCGTCAATTCTAGTACTTAAGGGTTAGCAATATGTTGTTGTTGCCCTCTTAACTCCTATAGCAGGCTGTGCTAATACCAAAAGAACTTTCATAAGAGCAGCCTTTCATAATGCTGCTGTAGCAGGAAAATAACCTAGCAACAAGTGACAACTTTGTTGACCCTTACATTTGAAAAAATACTTCCACTGAAAATGCATTACAATTTTTTATGTAAGAATTTCTTTTTTAAACAACCATAGTGGCTGTTATACAAACGCATAATATTGCTAATATAACACGAAATTGTTTTACCTGTAATGACACTAGTAACAACATATTGCGGATCCATGGTTTTTTGTAGCAATATTAAATATAGTATTGTATGATGATTTTCACTGGAGTGATGATTTCATGAAATGCTGTTCAAAAATTTCAATAACTACAGTCCATCAAACATTTACCTTGTTTTTTAAGTAGCTCCCTTTTAAAAAAGAATAAAACATAGGATTCAATTCATTTATACATTGATCGCATGAATGAAAGAATGAATGAATGCAAAAATTTGCAGTTGCAAAAAATGCAGCTGTTCGGCTTCAAAGCGTTTGAGATCAACTTCGTATGCAAATCACATTGAAATGCTCTCTTTGCCGTTACAGGAGTGGTTGAATTATGAATTTCAAGAAGGGATATTGCTAGTGCTCCGAACGGGTGCAGCTGTACCAGAGTACTTGGGTACGGGTACAGGTACAGGTACAGGTACGGGTACAAATTTTACTGTACCCGAATGTTTAGTTGTACCCGGGTACAGGTACAGGTGTTGGACCTGAAGCATGGGTACGGGTACGGGTTCGGGTACGGGTACAGAAAACTGCTCGTTTGGACCCATACCCACGGTTACGGGTTCAAGTGTCTGGTGTACCTGTACCCATACCCGAAGTACTCGGGTACTTTGGGTACGAGCAAAAATTACCAAAATGATGCTAAAAGCCACTCTCATTTAAGGTAGTCATTGAGAATTTTTCTTGTGCATTTTGCTTCTACGGCTAGTTCACTACAACTTAATGTTGTATTATTTACCATTCTATACCTACTACGTATTTGAATGCGAGATGCCACAGTATACCTATGTAATATAATGATTAAACTATGTAATCCACTTTTAAAAATCACATTACTCAAAATGCAATGTCATATTGACGCAGACTAGCAAAACACGCGGTATATTGAGTATGATTATATATCATCGTTTAAGAGCCAAAAATATGTTATATGTGCAGGTTTTTCTAATTCCAAAATATGTCAAATGCAGTTTACACTAATTCCAAAATATGTCAAATGCAGTTTACACTAATTCCAAAATATGTTAAACGCAAGGCAGGTTTCCACAGCATTTAACATAATTTGACTCTTCAACGACGATATGATCTTGATGTAAAACTACTATTTAACGAAACTTTTAAAATGTACTTAAGTTGTTTAGTAATTTATAATTGGCTCGATGATTTGGCCTAGGATAGCTCCCAAGTTAGAACATTTTATGGAGGTAATCCGTTTTGATAATTTTTGCATTTTAACAATGTACCCGAGTATGGGTACGGGTACACAGTGTACAGTTTCGGATACGGGTCCAAAACTGGGTAAAGGTACGGGTACGGGTACAGGTCTGGTACGGGGACAAGAATTTTGAAACATTGCGGGTACGGGTACAGGAAAATTTGGACCCGGGTCCACTGGTACAGGTATGGGTACAAATTGTGCTGAACCCGAAGTTTGAATACCCTTACGGGTACGGGTACACGATTTTTGTACCCATTCGGAGCACTAGATATTGCCTAGTGTTGGGTGTCAGTTGTGGTTTTTAATGAAATACAAATACTTGACATGTTACTTCTAATTTTTGCAAAGATAAGCAAGAAAAGGAGAAAATTTGCGCTAAAAAATGTACAGATATTTGATTAATACTGCATTATTCTATTTTGAACGAACGGATGTACATATCTACCTACCTGTACCATGTGATGCACAATCTGTCAGCTGTATTTTCAGTAACTTTGGATGTAGATGTCTGTGCATACAAGTTTTTGAAATCCAACCAGATTTACCCTACCTTCGTGGATGAGATGCAGCGTGCAGTTCATGATATCTTATTAAATTCTGGCAAAGGTAAGGAGCGTTAATATTTTAATTGTTCTAAATACTTCTTTTGCTAATCATAAGGTTTAGCCTTTTGGTACTGGAAAACGAAACTTAATTATTAATTAGGCGTTTCAAATCATTGCTTGTTTTAATTACCGAATTAATGTTTTCTTTATCACTAATTACTGCAAACTACAATATAAGACGTTTTATAATTTTAATGTAGTTTTTTAGAG
>JAAXYX010001119.1:0-26202 GCA_036851915.1 Ptenothrix huangshanensis
CGGTTTTTAAAAAAAGCCTCTAGCCTAGCCTCTTAACTTTAATTTTGGTATGTATGCCTTCTGCCTAGCCTATTTTTAACATTTTAAACCATGCACCCTACCTTTTAGCCTTTTTTTCGCCTGCCTACAAGGCTAGGCGGTGAGCTTTGCCTGATGACGTAATGATATTTATTTCAACGTGTAAAACATTCATGCATTATGCATTATGTATGTGTGTGTGTTACAACCCTGCATTGGAAATCGTTGCACAAGTTTTTCTTAGAAATTACATACCTACCTACTTTTCAATAATTCAATAATTGAAATACAATGTTTCGGAAACTTTGCATTGAATCTTATGGAGTGACTACACAAATCAACTGAATTTTAGCTTTTATTTCACAGACTATTTCCAGCTTGATTATGTATAGCATTAATGAAGTAATTAAAGTGTTTAACATAGAGATAAAAAAATGGGGTATAACAGTTACCACGAATTTCATACAACATAAATAAAATAACATACGCTCAATTATTTCCTTTGGTGCCATCTGCCTGTGTACTCATCTCCGAATCTACTTAATATCCCGAAAAATGCTTGGCTCCATAAAGGCAAACCGGTACAAAACAAATGTTAAGTTTTGCTCTGTAACTTTGGGCAAAGGCAAAAGGACGTGCCTCTTCAGGTTTACCTACGTATTTGTATAGTAGCAAGTAGGTAGCATTTAAGGTTTTACGCGCAGAAATGCCGAGAAATCCTTAAGAGTCATTGAGATGAGTCACTCGTAACATAAAAAGTTGTTTTGAGAATACCTATACATAAGTTTACCTGCTTCGGCAGTGGAATTGATTAGGAAGAAATGAATATTTCATATAGTTTCTCCCATTGCATTTGGTGCAGGTCATTGATTTCTCGTTGGTTGTATTCACATGTTTGAAAATCTTCTTCCTGTGGTTTCTGTATAATTATTTTAATCTAGGTACTCGAGAAAACCTAATGTCAACGTTCCATCGGAAATAAAGTCTCTTTCATTATGTCAAACCTAAGGCAAGCCTGCCTGGTTTCTGTGTAGATAGTTAAAGAGTTGCGTAAGTTTTCTCTAATGATATCCGTGACGAAATTCTATTCATATTACATAATATAGACTTTGATATTTTCCATTACAAACAGAATCAAATTGCATAAAACTTGAAATCATTTTGTCTTATTAATTTATTTTGGTATAATTTATCTACATATAGCCTAATAAGCCTTAGTGTGCTTTTGTTTAGAATTAGAACCTTCGATAATTAATTTGGTATAACTTTAAGTTTTACCTACTTCGCAGCAACGATTTCCTTAGGAGTTTAATTAATAATTAATAAAGCTGGGTACTACGCAAATGCATAATATAGCAATAGGTAATATAGGTTAGTTGACACAATTCATTATGTTGATGTGTCAGTGTCCTCATAATTACATATATGTTAGACTTAATTTATTAATGGATGCATTAGGTTTGTCAGTAGAGTGAACTCCTATTGAAACGTTAAAATTCCAAATTAAAGCCCAACTAAATGACAAACGCCGGGGACTAACAAGAAATGTAAGCGTGTGAGTGTGAGTACTATTACCTAGTATTAGGGCTTAACATACTATGATTTACGAATACTGAGAAATAAAACGTTTGCATAATAAACGTTTGCGAGTTAATTTAACAACTTAGTTCGCATGTATTATTATAAAGCGTGCAAGAGCTTAACAACGTTTTTGTTCTCATTTCACTAGAAGTTATAATGCAACGTTGGAGTTAGTGTTAAGAGTTGGAATTATTGGAATTGCAAGCGTTTGGGTTTAATAACATTTTCGTTTACAACGCCTCTGTCATACATATGAGTCACACTTTCGTTCACCAGCAACAACACAACGTTTTTCTTGGTTGTCAAAAAAAACTTTTCGTTTATTATTTAGCAACGTTTGCGCTCATAATAACAATTTAGAATGTCATTCCATCCTACCTTTATCATGTATGCATATTGTTCATTCAGACCAATCCAAAACCCAACTCAAGCTGAAACATATGCAATTTCACGGTTAAAACTTATCATTTTATTTTAATCCTTTTGGTATCCCTTATATCCCTTAATATTAAAAGGATTAATATAAGATAATATTTGGGAAAGTGTACATAGGCATAGTTTTACATGTCTAATATAACATTACATTGCCACTAGTAAACTAGTAATATCGTAGTAGTTATATTTTATCCACCGATTACTTTGCCACCATGAATTTATGACTACGATTTACGTGCGTCACACGATGAGCAAAAATGATGACAAAGAGCCATATTTTTCCGCAATACTTTACACTAGTAAATAAAATTGAAGAAGCCAAATCAATTGAATGGACAATTAATCTGGGCACAACAAAAAGTGAGAAAAAATGCAGCTGGCACGTGCAGCATACGTTTATGTAACACAGCCTATAGAGATAACGATAACCCACAAGTAAAAGTGCACACGATACGACAAAAGAATCCACACTTGAAATATCAAACAAATCAAGGGTAATGTTGTAATGCAATATACAAAATAATAATAATAATAATAATAATAATAATAGAAGACAAACATAGCATAAAACGTATGCCTACCAAGAGGTATACACTGGTACATAAACAATGACATGTATATTGTATATCCCATTCAATCACCAGCGTTCTATTTCAAATTGCTTAGGTCCCAAGTTCCACTTGGCAAAGTTGCAAATTACAAATATATCTTTAAACTCTAAGCCTACCAAGTTTTTGTTGTTGTACACGTAATTGGGGTAAGGTGTACCAAAAGTCTGGCCTAGCAGTTCAAAGCTAACTCGCAAAACATATCACACTCTCCTTTGAACAGCAGCATTGAGTTCAGCACTACCTGATTCTGATTCTAGTCATAATTATTGGATTTTTACATTGGACATGGTACAAGAATGCATGATGATTCCATTAGACCGGGGCACATTTGCAATCGGAAGGGCCCCCTGAACAATCAATATTAAGTATGTAATTAGCTAGATGTCTGGAAAAAGTTGCACTTTGTACCTTCTCTTCGCGATTTGCCATTGCAAAAAGTACAAGTTTGCAATAGTTAGACAAAGAAACTAAAAACACCAACCAGTCAGTGCTGGTATGTAAATAAATACGTACGCAAAAGCATCTGCATTCCAAGCCTTATGTTGTGTTTACCAATACCAAGAGTAACTACTAGCTACTATGATACTAGTATACATAATTCAGGTGTGTTATAAATAACTGGATGTTCCTGCGTTACTAGTGCTAGGTTGCATAACTTAATGTGATTGCATTGAAACTAGCGCTGTTACGCTAAATAACTAAATACCTACTACAAAATCACTACATAATTATACATAGTGGTTGTGGTAATTGGTAATGGTAAAAGTAAAAGGCACATGTAATTGTGAGTTTGTGAGTTAGCGAATAGCGATTAGAGGTGAAGATGACGATATGGTCGGGGGATTCGTTTGTATTCATTGTACTGGATTGGATTGGAACATTGGAATTGGAATACAAGACTGGACCGGGACCAAAGGCCGTGGCATGCCGTAGCTGTGAATGATGTGGCTGAGGTTGAGGAGACACACTAGGGAAGGAAGAAAGGGGAAGGATTTGAATGGGAGTTTTGTCGGTTGTTGATGTAGGGACGGAGAGCACGAGGATGGAGAGTGACGTGGGCTGCTGACGTTTGCTGGCCCTGGCCCTCAACGTCCTTCCTCATGTGACGTCACCAGGCAAATCCTGAGAAATCCAACGGAGACGCGTATTGGAGATTGGAGTGGAGTAGGCGACAGCAGAGGAGAGGAGAGACTAATAAAGTAAACTAGACTTAGATAGAGCCAACGTTTCATGGTCAAAGATTCGGCAGAATGGCGAGAAATCCTTGGATCGTCATCGTCCCGTGACTGAGGCGAGTGAGGCTCGCTTCTCACTATTCTTGGGCCTAGCTCGGAGTGTCTGAGCTCGGCTGAGGCGTTTAAAACGTAAGAGTGACGACATGGAAAGGAAAACGAGTTTGTTGGAGTGGAGAGTCGGCATGGGAAGGGAAGGTACGGCAGGTTGAGTGTTGCACCGTGTCGCTCAAAAATTGTCGTTTGCAGGGGGAATATCCCATGTCTGGGATGGAGTGCGATTGCGATAGAATTCCTGTGTCTAAGGGGGAATGACGTAATGACGTTTAGAAAAAGGGGAGGGATGAGGTCGGCGGGGTGGTAGATTTTGTATCCCTTCAGTATTGTACATGCTGTAGAGGAGGGGGTGAAAAGGTGAGATTTGTCTAGACGTCATTAACGTATGCTCCCTGAAACGTGGTGGATGTGCAGCTGCTGGGAGAAACGTCGAGGAAAGGAAAGGACCACGTTGTGGTGCGTTGATGACTGCTGGGCTGAGTGAGAGGCGAAACGTTGGTCGGTAGGATATAAGCCTTAGGGACCTTGGACCGCAGTAAGGATAGCATTGCAGACGGGTACCTCGCACACCACACAACACAACCACAATCCAAAAATCTCCACTCTTCTGAACTGCAACTACTCCAAGTAGCCAAGCAAACCATACGGCGAGCAGGATTTCTATTCTTCGTTAATTGCCATTTGCGATTGCCATTGCCAGTAAAGTTTGGTTGAGGGAAGTTAAATCATTCTTATCAATTGGAAAGCCAAGCAAAGTTGTTGAAACAAATTTCAAGTTTTAATCATCGTCTTCAACTCGGGGCGACATCATCATCACCATTACCATCCAGAATAGAATCTAGAGAAGGATCTCGCATTCTACCTCTCACTCTCAATCCAATCCGAAAAGTCCACAATCATTATTACTACAATTCACCATTACTACGGTTCTCACGATTACTACCATACGATACCGTAACGAGTTAAATTAACCATCCATTTTACCCTGAATCAATTATCTCGCAGTTTGAATCTGCCTAAAGAAAATCTGTATTGTGTGGGCGATTATTGCAATGTGTAGTGAGAAAGTTGTGTTTTATAGAAAATTTAATCACGTATCTCATGATTTCGTCAATGTCGTGGATGTTCCCGAGAAAGCAAACTTTTATGAGTTGTCATTTAATAGCGATTTCGAATCATATCCAAGTCAAAAACATTGTTTAGGAAGTAACCAAAATTCTAACCGATTCGCCAACAATTGGGCTAAGAATATATGTAAGCAGACTCTAGATCCAAGAATAAGACAGGTTCAAGTGTGGTCTTGATCTTTGTGATAGTTGTAAGTACGGAATATTTCGATAAATTAAGGTTGAGCCAATTGCAGTTATAGTCAATTCGATATTCAATATTCCAATCCAATTTCAAGTGTATTCATTATTGTCATTGTTGTGTCGGTAGCAAACATATTAACAACTTCAAGAATAGAACGAACCATCACAAACAACAAAATACATTCAATATTCAGTTTAGTTGATTATTGATCGTAGCACTGAATAAATACACACAGTATATTACAATCTGCTTATTTTGTACGTTCTGTGTTGCACGTGCCACTCAGTTTCGTCTTTTCAACTTATACTTATGATTATAACCTAACTGTAATCGTTCAGTACTTAAATCAAAGTAAGAGAGTGGACTCGGAAATCATCAGAAGCAAATAACAATCTGATTAAGTGCAAGTGTTGAACGGCCAAGACAAAAGTCAAAAGTATTGTCATTTGGCAAGCGAAGCGATCGACATCGAGAGTGTTAAAGATTTAAAATAGTGTGAAGCTGACTAACTTTCGTTTTTGACTGATTTGTTTTGTTCCTAACGATACCAAAGATACAAGCGATACGTAAGTTGTAAGTATCTTCGCGAAGCGCATATGGTACTAGGATACAGTTTTCTATAACTGGAATTTTTGAGGTTCCTACCTGCTGGTCCAATTAAATACAATACTTCTCAGCTACCTACGTTGACGTTACTTGCTGCGGATCACTCAAGTCACTACAACACAACCGATTCTTTTAATTCATCTCGATTTTCTTTTAACTCTTACTCAAACTTCACATTGAATCCAGAAATATGCCGAAAGGAAAACCCAAAATGTCTAGCAAGGGAAGTTCAAGGAGAGGAACTCCAGGTGAGAGTAACTAGATTACCTTATGAATTCAACATTACTCCGTATACAGTCAATCATAATAATTCGAAATCATTTTTCTTTTGCTTACTAACAACTAATAACCATCAATTGCAGCCAGCTAGCATTGAGCATAGATGATAGAATCCAGGGAAATCACGTCAAGTGCACGGTGTTGTGGGATCAAGTTCGAGTAGATTTGTAGAGATTTACATTACACAACACATACGGTAGTTCAATCGTCGACGCGACTAGCTTCGGAATATGAAATATTGCAGTTTCTCTTATCGCATATTACAGCTCCGTGTTTGATCTTGCAACAATTTCAGGTTCAGAAGTCATGATAAAAATAAAGATACCCCATATTCAATATACTTTTACTTAATTCATTTTGTCTGGTTCGTACTTACTAGCTATAGAAGTACCATTTTCAAATTAATCATTTCGTCGTTCTGTATTAGTTTATTAGTCAAGAGAGGCAGTATCACAAGCTGTTCTGTACAGTTATTGAAAAGTATGGGTTAAAAATGTGTTACTACAATGCAATGCCATATTTTTTCTATAATACATGTTGTTTACCTGTTTGTCTTGGAAGTTGCAATGAAGTTTGTATAATTTGGTATTGGAGGATATTGTGTGTTCGAGCAGACTTCCAAATGCTTGCGCCTTCTCATCATTTAAACCTTTCAGCTGCTGGCAACCTTTGGACCTTTTTTCTAACCATTCAGCTTGTTTTTCAACCTTCTAACCTTTTCCCAACCATTCAGCTTTTTACCTAGTCCTCGAAAATAATGGATAGAGTAAATGGTTTAGTGTAGTTCATTGCCTCTATTTACCATAAGGAAAATAACATTGTTTAGATCAGATGCTCATTGCGTTTTCCATTTTAGAAAACACAAATGTCACCGTAGCATGTTGATATTCCGTGAATGCTTCAACGACAAACATCAGTTTATTTATTGCGCACAAGGAGGTAGAGGACAGGCCCTTTGTTCATTTCTTAAATGTGGGTTTTGGGTGAGGTCTAGGCCAGTACTGTAGGGACGACAACGATAAGCTTCTCATGAAGCGCAAGCAGTAGGTAAATCAAGTTCAAGTACACAAGAAATATAACAATAGGAACCATTAACATTAAGTGGAATTTACATACTTTGGTAAGCGAAAACAAATTAAACTGGAACTTAAAATAAGTAATTACAAACTCTGAGAGTTCGGTCTAAATCTAGTGCGTCACTTTGCATAGGAATGGAAAGAGTGTGTTGTTCCATGAAATTTGATTAAGCTAGTTATCCTTTGTCTTATTCATACCATCAGAAGCAGAACTTGTACTTGTGTTATTCTCTTTAATTTAACTAGGTAGTTGTATCGTGCATCATTCTTGCTTTGATTTTTTGTTTGTTGTGTTCAGCGTAATAATATGTTGAAAAGTAGACACAAACAGCATACTACTGTTATTGTCAATGATTGTTGCATTAAAGTAATTTTTTCTCATTGCTTTCATCCAAGAATGATAACGATCAAAATGCAATGAATTTTCCTGTTGCAGTTGAAGATATAGGAAGTATGAAACCACTCTGAATCACTGGTGTTGTTCATAGTCATAATGAAGCATAGAGGTGAATGCTGATTGAAATATATTTATGTGGTAGTTTTCGAAGCGATTCAAGAGAACAGGATAATGTTGAAACAGTTGAAGAATTCATAATTGTGTTTCTGAACTTGAGCGTGATAGAATGCATTATAGAATAGTTTAACCGGTGTGTTGTTGTTTCAGTAGGCACTTGACTTTCTCCTCTAAAATTTGAGTTTTCTTTTTTACTTGGCAGGTTTAAAGAACGGTAGACGGGGAGGTGGGATGCTGTCGGACGATGAGTCTTTGAACGGCGATGCCGCAAGCATCCTCAGCTTGAACTCTGACCGGGGTAGTTATGATGATGGTAAGGGTAATTATTAGTTCTATGAAATATTTAACCAGAATGATGTGGTGCACATCGAAATTAGTCGTTATTTCTCTAAATATGGCTGAGCTGGTTTGCATAAGGTTAAAGTAACATCGGACTTATGTTTGAAACAGTGGGAGAGAATGGAAATGAAGGAAACGATCATGAAGATGGCGGAAATGTTGATGTACAGAGTCGTGAATCACTGGAAGAAAAGATTGCTGAGGCGATTGACGCAATGACGGAAAAGGCGTCAAATACTCGAATCAACAGTCTGAATACATTGACCACAATACTCAGCCAGCAGTTTCTACCGGAGTTGGTACTTAACCGTCGTGAAACTCTACGGGATAATTTGGAAAAGATTTTTAAAAGGGGACAAAGAAGTGAACAAGGAATGGCTGCGGTCCTTGCATCTTTAGCAGCGCTGCAGATTGGAGCGTTCGATTTGGAAATGGCAACTGAGGATTTTACATGCTTAAAGCCCATACTCCAGTCATTGATTCTGGATCACACCGTTGCGGTTGCAGTCCGCGTCAAGGTGAATATAACGTTGCTGATGTACAGATTTATATCGTCATTATTTACAGTTAGATACGGTTGCCGAATAATAGAATTTAGTTTACAGACTCAGTTACAATGTAATTTATTTGTGTACCATCGATTTCTTTTTAGTGCTGCCAAGCTATTTGTCTGGGAGCTTTCCTAGCAGAGTATTGCATCGATGATGTTTGCAACCTGCTTAACATCCTCGAGCCTTTGTTCGAAGTGAAAATGAAGAAGAAAAGTGATGATGACGAGGTTACTGACGGACTCGATGGAACGGGCAGAACAGCAAAGTTGGCCAAGAATACTTGTGGAAGCTTGGCTTCAGCAGCGATTGCCAGCTGGTCACTTTTGATAACCCTTATGCCAGTTGAATATGTAAAACAGCGGAGCGTGAGGTGGACTAAAACATTGCTGGGGTTGCTGGATCAGGCAGAATTGGAAGTGCGATTGAATGCTGGCGAAGCTTTGGCTGTGCTCATTGAAGTGTGCGACTTGTACTTGGATTCAGATGAAGAAGCGTACTCGTTGTCTGAAGAGGAGGATTTTCTGTCTAATGGTCATGATACAGCAGAAAAATTGAACACGACCAACGGCCATGTTAATGGCAATGGACATTTGAAGTATGGATATGACAGAGTCAGCGTAAAAGTTATCATCAATAAACTTCGCCAGCTGTCTGTGGAGTCTCACAAGTATCGAACGAAACGGGATCGTAGACAACAACGTCACAGCTTCCGAGATTACTTACACGCCGTCGAAAATGGTGATGGTCCAGGCCTATGCATTAAATTCGGATATGGAGAAGTACTGGAGATAGATACCTGGGTGAAGAAGCGGCAGTATGATGCTATATGTCAGGTAATGTATTCATATCATTGTTCATAGTGTGGAGTACGGATTCTCCCTTATGTATGTATCGCAGTTAATTTCATTACTTCATGTTGGATTATTCTAGGTTCTTGGATCTGGCATCAATCGACACCTCGTTGATAATGTACTGGTGAGGCAGGTGATGGAACTTGGATCGCCACGTCCAACCATGAATGACGGGGGTTATGGTGCCAAGCAAGCCAAAAATGATCGCCACCTTCAAAATGCTGCTAACTTTAAAGCTCGTTGTGTTTCACGAGGAAAATCTCGCGACCAGAGAATGGCAAACTTGTCCGATTTTTGATATCATACAATTTTTATTTTGTAACGCAAATTATTAATGGAGGTTTCGTCTCGCATTTTTACAGGATACTAGATTTGTCACGTGCCTAACTGCAAATCTGAAATCAAAGTGTTCGAGATTCATGTAAAACAGACATAGTCAATATTAAATTGGAGTGTGTATCCTCAGATCACGGCTTCATTTTATTTTCTGGCAACATAGAAATTACCAATTGGTTCTAAACTTATACGTCAACAGCACGAGCTAAAGCAGGCTTAGGCTGAACCTTTAGGCATACATTTTTAAGTTAAAAACATTTTATAGCCATAACACTGAAGTCGAAATTGATTTGGTGTATTTGGTGATGGTTTGCTATGTGTACTTGGTTATAATTATATTTTTCGTTCGCTAAAGGTCGAAGTTTAATCTAGGTAAATATATATTTGATTCTGTGTCAATAATTTCATGAAATTATAACATAGACTAAGAGACTGTATTTGTATAGACATCTAATTGCACACGGTGTGTTCCAGATAATCGGTTAGGTCGCATGACGACTCGCATACCTGGTAATTAAATAATTAATATTAATACGTTATTTGATATGTGAATGTGTTCTCGCCAACGGTTATCAGTACTAGCTAGCAGATATTACATTCGTTTTTTCTCGAGGAACAAGTTTTGCGTCTTGTTCTGTACGGCATTCCTTGATCAGCTAGGAGTGGGTTGCCGATGCTCGAAGTTTCTCGTTAAAATTTTAAACTCAATATTTTTCTGTGACTCAATTTCGTTTCTTTAATTATAATTAGTGTAGATATTTACTGGCATCCATTCTTGTCCTAGGTCATCCCGTGTAATCCAATCGTTTCAGGCTAATAATTGTTCTATTACTAGTACAATGATAACTTGTCGTATTCAATTATATGACCACAACGAATTTTTAATTTTGGAGATTTAATTACAAATACGCTAGATGATCTACTGGTAATTAGATATTTGCAGCTTTTTTTGAACATCACAAATATTACATTACATAATAATGAAACTCCAGAGTTCTAAACTTAGTTTTAATTATGGTCGTTATCATTTTATCACGCAGGTGTGCTTGATTGTATTGTATTTTAGTAATACTTACCTAACAATTTAATTACTATCGTTGGATCACCTACAGATTGCGAGGGTATTGTGAAGACAGTACCTAATTATTTTTGCATAGACTTACAAACAAGGTAGTGGTAATTACAAAAAAAATATTTCGTGTGTGAAGCAGTCAAGAACCTAGGATTGAGTTGAGAGCCATAGTACGCTCTGTACAAGTTGACTGATAATAACAAACATCGGGTCTTTCTGAAGGATTTCTACGTGGCAACCGTCGTTCAGTTAACTGTTGGTGTGGTTGATCTATTGAGCATAATGAGTTGGTGTTTTGAAACTAAGCGTCGTACGAACTTGTAACAAGAAAAGATGGTATCCGTCTTAATCATTAGGATAACTTTGTCATATTTAATTGCGGTATAATTGAAAATACTGTAATTGTCAACTGTCTTCAATATGTGTCTGAATTTTGGTTTCCCAAGCGTGGTACTTTATTCAACAGTTGAATTCTTCCAAGGCTTTCACTTTTTTGTGTTTGATTAATATGGTCAAGTCGTGGAAATTTGTTTTCAGAATTTTAGTATAAGGATTGCCTTCAACTTTCAAAAATGATTTAACTGTTCTCCTTTGTATAATCGTCGTAAGCATTTATAGTAAATAAACATAAAAACGTTTATACAAAAAAAGTCAATTACATGTAATACATAGATTATTGATATGTAATTAATTGTTTCTTGATTATCTGGAATCTGGAACTCATGTTTGGAAGGTTGTACGTTTTACAAATTTTTTTAAAAAAAATTGATTTGAAGAATAACTCTGATTAAGTATTAGTTATGTCTGCGATATGTATGTGTAAGCTGATTATAAGAAATTGTTAAGGCAAAATAAAGAATTACGTATTAATCATTGAAGAGGAAGTTGTTGACTCAATGTTATGACTTGGGAGAGCAAGAGGAAGAAGGAAGAATATGTCGGTAAAAAGAAAAGACAGGTGTGTAGACATCACAGAATAACAAAACAATGTAACGAATCAAAATCTTGATTTGACCTTATTTCACAGATTAATGCTTTATTCTTTCCACAAATAAATAGGTAAAATTGTAGCAAGAAGCAAATATATGCATACAAGATGTACCCAACTTGATTTGATATCGCTATCACATAACTAAAATTCAATCAGTATAAATTACTTACAATTTCGCATTGCATACCTTTGGTAAAATTAACTTAATATTATACACGATTTGAATATTGAATTGTAATTCTCGAACATTACAAGATTGTATACAACATTGTGCCCTTGTTTACCTATGAGTAGTAAAATTCAAAAAAATTCGATTTGATTAAGTATTTACCTGTGTTGAGCATTCAATTGCATAGTAGTTACGCATTCCTCATTGTATCACATTGGTCTCGTCATGCCTCTAAAAATATCTCAACGTCACTATTATCCTGAATTCCTGAGCCATCGGAATTATTGCATCTGTAATCATAAATAATACAATTAGAAATAATTAGATGACGCTTTATCATCAGAAAAGTATTAGGTACTTAAATTGTTGGATTTGGAATAGGAATTGGAATGGGATTTCGTCGAATAATGGTAGAATTAAAATGGCACGCATTTTTCCCAAAGAGGTTTTCACAATTAAAAGTTGTGCGCCTCTTTCTAAATGGGAATTCACAATTTGATTGTCTAAATCGTCAATTTGAAATCACCATCCAAATCCAATTTCGTATCCAACTACTTTAAACAAAACGTTTAGATATCTTTTAGGAATTCATTATGTATTCCTATTGGGATTGGGAATGGGAATATGAATTTGTAATGCTGAATTCCTTTCTTAATTTATACTTCAGAAATTGAACAAATCCTAAATTCCAATTCCTACTACTCCAAATGAAATATTACCGTTTGGATTTAAACATTTACATTACTGTTTGGAACTTGGAGCCCCTTATATCATCTAATATTACTTTATGATATTGTATTGCCTTAATTTTAATTTCTGCAATGTTTTCCAAAACCTCATATATGCGTGAATGAAAGTAAAGGCGTAGTGCATAACATTTTCAAAGGATTCAATTATATCTGTCATATTATGAAAGGACCGAGGAGATCCCTTTCAGCAAACAAATGTTTGAAATCAATTTTTTCAATTAGCCGCTGGTATTGATCTTTCAAGTGATTTGTTTACATTAACATAAACCTTTTAAAGGCCTCAAATTCGTCACCATCTCATGGTTTAACGTTGGTCCTGTCGGCGTGTCCGGAGCTGACTAGTGAGTGGTTTCTTGCATGGTACATTCTTTTCAAATTGATTTCTCTTGAATACTCCTTCACTCCTTGAGAATCAATAATTGCAGTTTTACACCTACATGCAACAAATTATTGAAGAGAGCAGTTGGCGGCAGAGTATATTTTGTATTACAAATAATACTTCCAAATCCCAAACTTCCAAAGCGTTTTTTAGTTAGTGTTTCTCAAAAGGGAAATGTCTCAAGCAAAATGTAAAATAAAGCGGGCGAAGGTTGAATCGTTGAATGGAAAATGGAAAAATGGAATCTATTCAATCTATCATAGAATTTTGATGACATAATCCATGAGATCATTGATGAAAATGAAAGTACGAAGACGCATAGCCCCGAATAGGTGGAAATGAATTCATCGAGGAAGGATATTCTCAATAATATCGGTTTGTTTTGCGTATGTACTCGCCATCGTGTTCGCTGCGAAGCGGGACTTTGCAAATTCAAATTGTGTATGGTTGTGTGTTGTTTTTCGCGATTTTTATAATAATTTGTTGTGCTAAACCAAAATGAGTTTGCTAGTGGATAATTAATAATAATAATTGTGAAAAATTGCCCACAGTCTTCTGCTACTATTGTATAAATAGCAATAATAATAATCGATATTGAATTTCCAGCTCTCTGTAAATCCTAGTCAATTGATTGTAACTGTGATTGATGTAGTTATTGAAACTGATGTTGAGCAGAAGAACACGAAACACGACGAGCGTGATGGAGATGGAGGTCAACTGAATTTCTGCTGTAGTTTATTCCAAAGGTCTCCTACTCCTAACTAAACAATTCTATTTACACTGAGAGAGTATTAAATATTGGTAGCATTATCACCTTTACTACGGTCCTTGTTCGTATTGTTGACATCATATTACTACAAGCTGATTGTGCCATAGCTGGTGAAAAGTTCACTGTTTGATTAAACTAGAATCCACAGTTCCAGTCAGTTAGTTGGCTTCACTGCCTGGAATTTATTGGCGTTTGCTACGGTGGCCTACTGTACAATTGCATGCAAAGCAAATCGCAACTCTGTAAATATATATTTTACCATTGAAAGTTTCATAATGTTTAATGGTTTTGCCAAAAGAATAGAAGCGTTAGAAAAACAAATCAGTGTATGGGAATCGAAAGCTAGAAAAGATGACAAATGGAAAAAGTGCCTGGAAATGTGGCTGCTAAAAAATTTCGGTTAGTTCAATTTGTATTCTTTAATGGATGTTAGCACTAAATAGGTGATAGAGTAGTAAATAATTTTGCAAATAATTATGAATCATTGATCATCAGGTATAGTACATACCAATTACTGGTTGGTTATTCCTGTATTACGTCCCTCGTGCTATAAAGCGCTAATCAGATGATAAATTACTTGTATCCGTCTATTCTATTTCTACAGATTTCGACATTCAAGAAGATATATCGAAATTAAGTGACAGCGAAGAAATAGAACGGTGCGACTTAGGTTTCGATGAACCAGTGATCACGTACAACAACAGCTTTCAATTGGCACCCAAGCAAGTTTATAATAATCCGCATTTAATCGTCGAGAGTCGTTCGCAGATATATGACACGGAACAAGATAGCAGTTCGGCGATTGGGAAAAATAAATTGCAACCCAATGACAGTGAAATAGCAACTCTTAATAGTCAGAACCATAGTCATCAATTTTCGCAAATCAAGCCCGCTCATTTAAATTCTCAGCCATCGCATTCACGTTTCCAGCAACCCTCATACAGAAATACTAGTAGTCAAAACCGAACGAAAGAAAGGTATGACAATCCTCAGAAAACACCTGCTGTCAACGTCAACGTTGCGGAACGTAAATCATCCTTAGCTTCTCCCTCTCCCGTGTCATTAGAAAAGGTTGCCGCAGTCCAGAAAGTACCTTCTGTAGTTGCAAATCCTGGCTTCTTCAGTCATGTGGGAAGTAGCATAACTTTGACACCGTTGCCACTACCACCTCCATTAAATTCTCAAACGTCAGAGCCTCAACAACTGCTATTAGATAATAACTCTGCCCTTTACTTATCAAATAATATTCGTCATAATATTGGGGCATTAATCAGCAATAAGGACACAGCGACTCTAAAGGAAGAAGCACCAGACAGTGAACAGGATTTACAAGACGATGAGTGGCATGCGGGGGCGGAAGACGACAGTCAAGAAGTATCTTCTCAGTTTCATCCTGTCGATATTGAAATTCATAAACGTAAGCTTAGGAACAGTTGTTTATAGCCATTTTCTATTTTTCATGTTTCTATGCTGAGTTTGGAGAGCAATTATTTCAGTTGTTGATATTTATTGTTACTTAAGTCGGTTGTTATGAATCTGTAGTACTGTCATATTCGTTTGTTGAGTAGTTGTTGAGACGAGACTGTGGTTCAATAAATATTTGACAGCCACGGTCAATACTGAATGAAAGCATGAAATAGTGAGAAATGAAGTGGTTGAGGAATTGAAGGGAATGAAATTGACAATTGACTAATGATCTGTACAACTGTTAATTGCAGACAATACAAACTACGAAGGATCTTCAGAGGGTCGTAATTCTTCTATAGATCTGGACACGTCGGATGACATCGAAGAATTCTCCGTAGATACCGAAGAACATAAGACTGTACTAGTCCCTGGTGAACTACAAGAACATGGATTTACAGGAGGTACTGGCTTCTTTTCCAACCCCAAGAACTTGCCCATCTGTAATTTCTGCGGGAAAACATACTCATCTCAAACGTACTTGAAGACACACATCGACGTAGTGCATAAAGGGATGAAAGCTTTTCGTTGTAAATTGTGCGGTGTTTGTTTTGGCTTTAAATCTGATCTGACTAGACATTTAAGGAGTCATCTGAAACGAAAAACCAGTTCGTTGTGAAGCTGTATGTGTTAGTGTACATTACAATTATTTCTAAGATACTCTACTCTGATGCTTACACAATCGTTGTGTGACATATGCAATTGAGGACAATTCAATTTCGCTTGAAACTAACGCACTTGATGATAATTATACAGTTACAATTTTTCACTGGCAGATCAAATATTTTCCTTGTTTTCCTTCGTGTACCTACTGCTGTGTTGTGCTATAGTTTATTATTGCCATTAGTAAACGCTCTAAGTCATAATGTACAAATAATTGCATAGTTTACAATTTACAATAATTATTTCGATACTGCAAAACGGAAATGGACCACAGTCACCCAACCATCTGCTGTTTATGGTTGACTATCGTCTTTATACAGATTTTCAGTTTGTCCGCTTTTCCGACCATTTCAATCTCATAGCATCTTCCTTTGTATTACCAGTATTAAATACAGACAACCTACGATTAGACATTAGAACATGACTCGAATTTGCCAAGCATGTTTTTTTGCAGTTATCATATTCAGGATTCTCGAGTCGGATCGAGATCGGGAAGGTCAAGTTGACCGTAGTGTAGTTGTCGGCTTTCAATCAAATTCATGTATCAAGAGTTCGTCGATGTTAATATTCAGAATGTTTCTACAAAGTCAAACATGTTGACAGCTAATTCTGAAACTGACTGGATGTTAGAGCATATGTAGAAAGCTAGTGTGCTAGTGCTTACTACTGACTACAGCTTCATAGCAATTAAGCAATCGTCGTCATTTTATCCTTTGATTAAGTACTCAGCGTAAAACATTTCCTGATTCCATTCTGCAGCCTTTTCAAACAATCCTCATAAGCACCTCCCTATAGAGTCGCCATAGTATGACGACACAGTCACTAATTGAAATGTTATGCAGTTCCCCCTACGTTCGAAATTGCTTCTAGTCAGGATTCGAATAATTATGTAACGTGTTCAGGGTGATTCAGGGAACTGCCAGATATGTTTGTTTTGAGGTGCTTGTAAGCAAGCACTTTACCATAATTATTATTAAGCTATTGTGTTATTTCCCCCTACCTTCTATACGAATACGACTAACTAACAACGAGCTAAATTACGACGAGTAATTCAATGAATAAAATTGCGACGATTTCATAATCGTACCCTTGGTACTTATTATTTGATAATACATACCTATATACATGGTGGTGACATAGATATTTGAATGGAATACTTTTATTTTCTAGCTATGTAGTTATAAGTATCAAGGTTACGAGATCTGACTCTAAAATGTATGCCCCGAAAGAAATTAAGTTAGAAATACATGGGCTTGAGATGTTAAAGCCCATTAGTAACTAGTTTCAATCAATTTTCAGCACACTAATTTTGAATCATGTTTCGTTTCAAATTGCTTTTTTCTAGTAAATAGCACGTAGTATTTTCTTTTCTTGCCCTACTCACTGGAGATACTTAACCTTAATATTTTTGTTGTTTTTTAGTTCTGTTTTTGTTTTTTTTTCAAGACAAGTACCTATGTAGAATTTTTTTCAAATTTTGCTTTCGCTAGCAATTTTGCAATTTTTGTTTAAAAGTTGTTATTGTGATTTGGAATAAATTTTATCCTTTCAAACTATTTTGATTGTTTTGCCTAAATTCTGTATTCCTTAGATAATTTGGATTTTAGATTCCTGAATTTGAAAGTACAGGTAGTATATTACTGACTTTCGCATTTCATCAATAATTATCTTAGGAAGTTTGTTTTTTATTCGAAATTTTAAATAGCATAAGAAGCAAAGCTTACGCCGTTAGTTATAGGATTAAACAGGCGTATGTTTGGTAACGAATCGAATTTCGTTGCATAAGTGTCCAGCGATCCATCCGACCTTCCTATAACGTGTGAACATGGACATGACTATGTATTTAATTTGAAGGGAGTTATTACATAGCTTTGGCTTTGGCGATTTAGTCTAGAGCTACATTGATGATGATGATAAAAATGATAATGATAAGAAGAGGACGAGTAGATTTGGGAGCATGAAGCATGAGTGGTTTAGATGTTGAAAAAGTTTGTAACCTTTTCTTCTGTAATTTTAGGTAATTGTATAAGTTGTTATCGGTAACCACTGTTGTTAGCGAATGCAAAATAAAATACATATTATTGAACAAATAGTATAAAACTTTGTTTCAAAAAATGAAATGATAATAAAATGAATTTTGAATGACCGACGTCAAGAAGTTTTTTAAGTGTTTTAACCATAACCTGAATATAATATTAATTATAGTTGTTAGTATTTAATTTGTCTTCAGAAATAGTAAGGAACAATGCGAACGAAACTAAATTCATAAACACTAATGGCAACTTAACTGTCTCATGTATGTTATTTTATGCGCATATTATGTTGGTACTTTCACACCCATATGATACATATCTAATTGGACACAGTAGAACCAAGGTTTATTTTGGTGCTTTATTTGCGACTTGGAAAACAAAGTTCAAAACAAAAAATTGGCTCATTATTGATCATTTATTCGTTCATTTGCTGCTATGATTTATTACAAACAGTAAAAACCACGAATGAAGTGAATATTGTCGTTACTTCCGTACTTGTTATAGCTCAAATCATCGTTTGATTAAAGTGATATTAGGGTTAGACTCAATAAGAACTTTGAATACAAGGCTTAATCTTCCCCATGCCGTTCCACACCACAGTCCCAGAACGCCAAAAGTAGCAAAGTGATGGTCTTATTTGACTGTAGGTCGTAGGTGTTAACCGTACGCAAAAAATGAATGACATTCGGTTATCAAAACTTTATTCTCTCTCTTTAACCTTTGGAGTATGCTGTATACCTAAGCAAGATTATTTTTTCATTCAGTTGGAGCAGGGTAGAAATCGTGTAATCCTATTGATTGATTTTAGTACAGTTATTTGGCATTAAGATACTACTATATTCCTAAATTGCCACACTCCTACACGAGGAAGTACTTGATCATCCCATAAAAATCACCAATTTGTAAATTATATCGTGCCTCTAGTGCACTCTCGCAAATAATTTTTGTTTCATTGCAGCTTTATCTGTATTAACTTTATGTGATATGAAATTTTATTTGCTATTTTGAGCTATTAATTATTTCTAATACATTGATTGTATCTATTTGAATGATTAACCAAACGCCTATTCATTTCTTTAAATTATCCATTACACTAATTACTGTTTTTCCATTACTCTGTTCTCACTCTTAAATTGACTAGGTATTGATATAGCGCATAATAATAATAAATTGGTTGTACTCGTGAGTTTGGGTTTGTGCTTGAAAATAATTACGTCTGTAGTTGGGTTGGAAGCAAGTCAATGCAGCAGATGGAAAACAAAATATGTTTTATTCTTGTAATATTTTCATCCTTGTTGTTCCTAAGCTTCATAAAAGTGAGGGTGACTTCGCAAAGGAATTCAGCAAGCAGAAATAATAATTGGCATGGCCATTACTTTGAGGCTAGTGGTGGTAGTTACGGTGATTATTGTAATGCTCAGCAGAATATGAATTGTGATAACAAAGCGTTTTTAGTGTGTCGAAACTACGTGTGTTCGTGTATTCAGCAGGATCAGATGATCTTTGATGTTGCGAAGGGTCAGTGTGTGGGCAAAGCTGGGGCCAAGTGCATTTATGGTGTGTAAGTTATTCGTGATGGTGGTGGTTTCACCGGAATTATTTCTTATCTTAGAGTGGAACAATTTAATAGTAATAATAAAAGATAATGAACTATTTATGAAAAGCTCTAGTCACTTTTAATTGCTTGAATTTGTTTTATGTAATTATGCAGGACATGACGAATTAAATCCACTTGCAATTACGATTGCGAATACGAATCCGAACCAGGTTTTAAGGCCCGGAAAAATCCCCTGCGTTCAAAATGGTATTTGTGGGAATGACGGCATTTGTGATTGCCTACCTGGATTTTACAATTCCTTCAACGTTACCTGCTTGGCGCAAAAAGTATTTGATAGATCGTGTCACTTTGATTTCGAATGTCGGGCTGATTATCATTTACGCTGTATTGTAGGAGTATGTCAGTGCGATCCCGCCGTATCGGTCAAGCACAATACTTACGATATGTAAGTTGCGCATGTATCTGTATAATCTTAATGCCATAACCATACCATTAATCTAAACAAGCTACCTCAGCCATCTTAAATCTTAGTGTTGTAAATTAGATGTCTTGGTCTTGCGGGCGAAAAAGCCATCGAAGGAAATTGCATCGAATTTTCAGGACGAATTAAGGGAATTGGAAAAGAAAATGTTGTGTGCGAATGTTTGGAGGGGTACACAAAGGGCAGTGATAAAAAGTGTCATGGAGGCATCAACCTACAGTGTACGATAGAAAGCCCGTGTGAGGATTCTCTCTCCTGTGTACAGGGAACTTGTAAATGCCCTTATCCCGACTACCAGATTTACAACCAGAACTCTCCGACCAAGAATTGTCTGAGCATGGCCTATGGTCCCTGCAACTCGTCTTTGGACTGTGTACCAGGATCATTTTGCAATACAAGCGGATTGTATAATAAATGTGACTGTGATCCAGGGTTTATCATTGGGGTTAGTAGGTACTGTGAAAAATCTTTTGGTACTTCGTGTCGTGTGTCCAGACGTTCGGATATTCGCCTTGTGTCAGCCTCCGCGACCCATAATGGAAACGGCAAATTGGATTTGGTCATCGACGAGTGTAGCTCGAGTTCGTTGCTCCAGTGCCGAGATGGGAAATGTGCTTGTGCCGACTTGAAAAGATTCTCGGAAGAAGATGAGAAATGTGTGGGCCTGGTAGGATCGATTTGCTTCAAGTCAGATCCAAGTCCAATTTGTGTCCATAACGCTGAGTGCATGTATCAGCACGAAAGATTGGGATTTGGCTTATGTTCCTGTGCTCCAGGTTTTGAGAGTAATCATGATAGGGAATGCACTGCAATGCGAAATACCTCAGAAGTCACTTTGCCTACAACTGAAGCAACTAGCCCTCACCCCCACGAAGGAGACGAAAATGAAAACGCCATTGATATTCTCACAGAGGGTTCCATCACCTCAATTTCTTCTACTACCCCTACACTGGATGCTGCTCAAATAGCTCAAATGAACAAAAATATGCTCGAGTTTTATAAATTCTTGAACCACACTCTCTACGGTGGATTTGACAACGCCAGCTTCACCAGATTTATGAATGAAAACTTTCATCTACCTGACTGATATTGTACGTTGACGTTAAAGCTTCGGCTTTACATTTCTGTTTGTTCCGTTGTAGACTAGCCGTTTCAGCTATAAACCAATTAAATGTACCCATTCAAATGAATTACTAACTGTCCATAATACACAGCTATTAACCATTAACTTGTTGTCGAGGTACTACTGGTGCAGTGACGAGGGGAGCATGGTAGATGTTTCTTGAGTTCAACCCCGAAATATTTTTTCTCAAAAAGCATCTCAAAAAATGTAAAAGCGCTTAAGAACATGATTACTACGGCCACCTTCGCTCGATCAAATAATTAAACACAAAAACTCTAAAAATCGGGGATCTGAAAGCCGGTTTTTCTTATGCGATTTAACATGCAATTTTTGAAAGACCACGGGTGGGGGGAGGCATTATGGTAATTATGTTTACCGTTTTGCATTATGATGGTCTCTCTGTGGAAAAATTGTTGCAAGTATGTACTGAAAATTGATTTAGGTATGTACATACATTGTGTTTAGCAAATTGGATTTTACCGTTCATCCCGGGGTCCGAAAATTCAGGACAACAAACATAATAATAGCGTTTAAGCCGGTAATATTGCGGTTTTTAACAATTGCTGGGGACGATGGTTTATTTGCCCTAATACTAAAATTTTCAGTGTACGAATTTGACGTAGGTAATTCTATCAGCTGGAAATTTTGAAGTAGCTAGATACAGAAGTTGAGAATTTGCAGTAGCTCACTGCTTTGACTGTGTATTCGTTAAGTTTGAAGTTTAGTTGAAAAGATTGAGATTCCCTGGGTCAGGGTTGCTGTTGGGAATGAGGTCAATGACTGCGTTGAATTTGGACAGGACCCAGAAGTAGACGAGGAGAAGACCGAGGGCGGAGGACATCGAGCACTTGGCACAAGAGCTGGATGATGGTCCACTTGATCCACCAATAGTAACATTGTTGCATAGATCCGGGAAGTCACATATGCACGACTGATTTACGCCCACACTTGAAGTTATTTGGTCACAGTTCACCTGAGTGTACTGAGTCATATTAGCAGCTTCATAGCAGTCACGGTTGACCGTAGCACCAACTGAATAGGTCACGCATTTTTGACAGGTGACAACCTTCGTTAAAAATGATGCTGATAGGCAGCCATCACATTTGAAGCACTTTCGACCTAAAGCGTTTTCAAAAGTCACTATAGGGTAAGTGTAAGCATTTAAAAATTGAATAATTTCTCTCCTGCAGCCACCCCTTTAACTTGTATTGTCCTTCTGAATATCGTGGGTGAGGAGGCAAAAGTCGGACCTTAAAATCCTAAATGCAAAAATCCGCATATTCAATACGCACTAAATACAAGGCGTGAATCCAACTTTAATTAAAAACAGTAGCGTTGGCGTGGGTAGGCCTTGTAAATGTAGACCTAGGCGTACTAAGGATGCTAAGGATATTTAAAATTTAAACTAGATAAGATGCAGTTTTTTATACACCAAAAGAGATGCAGCTTTTTGTTTACACAAAAACATAATATGTAATTTTTTAAAAACAAAAACAGTTGCAGTTTATTTTTAAATTCACAAAAACAGCGCAGTTTATTTTATTTCAAAGAATGCAGCTTTTTTAAAAACACTAGCAGATGCGGCTTTTTAAAATTACAAAATCAGTTGCAGGTTTTTTCAAATAATGCAGCTTTTTGAAATTTAAAAAATCAGTTGCAGTTTTTTCCAAAGAATGCAGCTTTTTGAAATTTAAAAAATCAGACGCAGCTTTTTGAAATTTAAAGATGCTTGTTATTTTTTAGCTACTAAATTCCAGTAAAAGTAGTTCAGTTTAAATAAGACCTTTTTCCTAAAATCGGATTCACGCACTATTGCATTTCGTGTGTACTGAATATGCACACTTTTGCTTCTTCGCCCGCGATATTGTCCTCATCTTGGGTTAAATTATAGCATCCCTACGAGCATCCCCATCTCAACAGTGAACCAAATTCATGAATTGTTCGGACGCTATCTTCCAATCAATGAACAAAGAAATTTCCTAGTGGGGTTTAGCCTGTTTAATGAGCGCAGGCGTGTTAATGCAAATTATCTTAAGTCAAGTTGTGTTTACAATTAGTCAACACTACTTGTCCATACTTTTATGCCTTTATGATTTTAGGTATTTTACCTGCCACGCTCACGAAGCAGAAGCTGCAGAATGCGAAAGTGACGTGCATCAAGTAGAGAAGTGAGCTGGGCACCGGAACCATTTCACTCATGCCTCAGGGAAAATCAAAATCAAAAACTTGAATAATAAATTGATATAATAATTGAATAATTGATCTTGAATCTTGATTCGATTTGGAAATTGAGAAGGAGAGAAGAGAATCAAAATCAGTACCCAAAAAATTATTCCACCAATTTTTTTAACCCTAAAGTACAATAAAGTATAATTTAAGCACGAAAAAATGATTTTACCACGAATTGTAAACTCTATCCTATAGGGCAAAGGGCAAACCGGCAAACACAGATAAAGAAATTGGAAAAGGATCGTTTTGTTCTGTTGTGAATAAACAACCATGGTCCGAGACGTACCCAATCGTCTTCATTTTATTTCCAATTTTTTTGGAGCCCAACAACCTATTCGTCCCTTAATACCAAGGTAGCGCTATTACTAAGGCGGCCAGAAAAAAACCAAGATTTTTGTATTTCAGGCAAAAAACAGTATAATTTTTAGCATTTTTAGATGTCGAAAAGTCGTAAAAATCGATTGCATAAATCCAAAGCATCAAGGCAGGAATTTATTCGTACTCGAACTCAGAGCAAAGGTTTCAGTCAGTACAAATCAAGGTGACTGGACAAGAGGGTAATAAGATGAGTCCATCCGAGGGAAAAATATCAGAGTATAGAAGAAAAAAATTAGAAGGAAGTTTTGTAAATTAATTCAGAAAAATCTGAAATCTGTCGCATTTATTGATTAATTTTATTGAAAAGACAGATAAATTGTATTAGCTTTGTTTGCGTTTATGTCGATTAAAAGGTAGCATCTAAGGCAAATCATTTTGTAAATTCTGATTGTTTGAAATCAATAAAATTGACTTCTCATTGGTTTCTCCTATAATTACTCTGATAATTTTCTCTCGGATGGACTCACCTTACGTGACTCCTCTTGTCTAGTCACCTTGAGTACAAAAATTGTATTGCGTCGCCTCAGGACGAGCAAAGCTATGTAACATACATCTTCAGTGATTCCATTTGTGTAATATAAATAGTAATGGAGCAAGTAAACTTCTATCAAATTAAAATGACGCAAAGCAGTGGTAAGTAGCACATACTGTGCTGCTCCTGAATACTATATAACGTAAAATCAAGGTATTGTTCATGTTGGGAGCAGTTCGGCGAATGGAATTATTATTTGGTTTGAAATCGAAACCGAAAATTGCTTATCAATACGCCCCCCATTACTATATGACGGAAAATAAAAGCATACACCGTAAAAAACTGTTACCAAAATTATTTGGAACTTCAGCTGTAAGTAGAAAAACAATATTACAGTAATCTACAGCATTTAATCTGATAATAACATGAGGTGATACATCAATGAAAAAATTTTAAGGCTCTTAAAATGCAACGAGAATGGAGATTTGGGTCTCGTCCAGCAAAATTTCATAGGAACATTCAGTCCCATGCATTTACTGCCTTTTTATCATTACTTTCTTTTTCTATGACTTATATTTTCTCTGGTTAAAAAGTATAAAAATGGGCGCCTCTTAGCCTCAAAATCTTGCATTCATCAGCAAAAGGGTAAGCGTGACAAAGGTCAAAAGGCAGCACGTGATTAGCTAAAAAAAAAAACTTAATAATCTTCTCAAATATTACTTCTGCTCTTAATTCTAAAAAACACTAAATGAATAGTCTTTGAGCTGAAGGAAAGTGACTTTAGTTGACAATAATATCCACAGGAACATCAGTTGTACTTTCTAAGTCTCAGCTAAGCACCAAGCAATTCAAGGTCACGGTATTTTTACCGCATGTCATGGATTATAAACCAACAATTTTTTACGACGTAGAATAAAGACCAACCAACGGTTTACCGCATGTCAATGAGCGCAATTTAAATAATTTGTTACCGCATGTCATAGACTATAGTCCAACTCAATTATTTACCGCATGTCAGTGTGTACAATTAGACTCATTTGTTACCGCATGTCAACGACTATAGTTCCGCGAATTGTTTACCGCATGTGAATAAGTGTAGTTTCACTCATTTGTTACCGCATGTCAAAGATTAAATAATTGTAAAAACTACAAGATAACATTTTTAAAAATAAATGCTGTATTATATTATTGAGTTGCGTTAAAGAATTTTCTTTGCGCTTGTACGGAATTTCGAAGTCGTAACCTTTGACCCTGATTATTTTGAAAACTGTCAACAATAAAATTTTCATCAGAACAGCTGTGGTTTTTTTTCGAAACGAAAACAGTTTCGAATTTCAAAAACCTATGAATTTTCGGGTCCTCCAGAATTATGTTGTGTATGGATTAAAACTAACTGCATAAAATTCAGTCAATTATTGGCTTAGTAATTTTGGATCTGCTCCCGATACCCGGATCCCTCCTGCATTCCTACCAGGGAACATTTTTAAAACTTTGAACAGGACTCTCCTCTTTACCGTGCCAATGTGGAAAAAATCGCCAAAAATCGCTAGTTAAGCGGTCGGCGCTCAAAAAATCAACCATGAAGAAATAATGGAAAATATTTTTTTTTCTTAATAGCTTTTATGTTTGAGCTTTGAGCACCCTTTGGGACGGAATATGAAAATTTGAAATTCAACAGCTTAGCTCCCGCCCCGCGAATTTTTAAAGGAATATTTTATCATTGAGAGAATACAAAAAGATGCTTTTTTTGTGTTCAAAAGTTGTTGCCGAGTCCACAAGCCAATACACAGTAAAAGTGATATGGATTTTATTCGTCACTGTGGATTGGATTTTGATTTTCACTTTGTCACTGTTTATGATGAAATTTGACCAATG
>JAAXYX010001120.1:0-26202 GCA_036851915.1 Ptenothrix huangshanensis
AGTGAAGCAAACGTTTTTTGAAAAATCGTTTACCATTATTTGCAGTGATAAAAACAAGTCAAGACGCAAAAACTTGAGCCTATATTGTTTCCTATTGCTTAAAAATTAATTGGCGCCGAAATTCAAAATTTGAATTTTTGACCCAAAAACGTTTGCAAAAAGCCCACTTTTAGGTGTAATCAGCCAACACACTTGGGCAAAAATTTGAAACTTATACTAAAATGTGCGCCTAGTAGAGAGCTTTCCAACGGTTTATCGCACGTGACTTTTGCTTGATAAATGTGGCGTATAGAGCGATAACAAATTTTGATGAACAAAGGCCATAAGTCGTTTTTCGTGAATTTTTCACTCCTCAGGCGTGACAGATACGGAAAAATGTTACAGGAAAAAGATGACGCTCGGGTCAATACGAGTTTACACACAATTTGTCGGAGCGCTGCGCGTGTTGGTTTGGGTTGAAGAATGAGATTCGGAACGGTTGAAAAATTTTGCTGGTTACTGGTTACTAGGGCAAGGGATGACAGTTGAAAAAAAAGTGGGGCAATGGTCGGACTAGACGTATTTTGAGATTTTTAGAAAAAAATAAAAAAATCGATTTTTCGAAAAATTTTCACTAGGGTGACCAGAGGCTATGATAGGGTGGCCAAACATTTTTTCGGGAAAGGTGCCTTATTGCGCACACGAGGAGAGTAAATAAGTCTGCTATCTTGGATTTTTTAAAAAACAAAGGTCGAAAGCGGTAGGGGGAAAATAATTTTAAAAACAGCTTGCCTGGGGGAGGGTTAGCGCTTTGATTGACAATAGCTTGTGTCCTGTTGAATTTACGCCCAAAAGTTACCAGCATTTAAAACTGTACTGCAATGTCGAATTTGAATGCAATTGGCGAAGGTTGATTTCCGGTCATATGTTGACCTTTGACCCTGATTATTTTGGATATGTCAAACAATTGCACTCAAGTTTGATTTTGACCTGAGCTTAATTACCAGGGTTAATTAGACATGTTCTTACCAACTTCACTCCCGAATCCCAGTGTTACACGTAAGAATTTTTCCTTGTAAGTGTGTGATTGATAGTGATACTATTTTTGTTCTTGCTTTATAGCATGGTATGAACTAAAAATTCCATGTGTGCTTCTATTATAACATCGTAAACTTACGCCTTCTCTCATGTTCTTTTCTGGATTCACACTTTTGGAGCCACCGTTCAAATGATTCACAACTATCACACTTATCACAGTCTTCGCAGCTTTTGGAGCGCCTTTGATCGAAGCCATCGTTATAAAACGGCATCGACGGCATGAAACCAAAGCCGGGGAAACCAAACCCAGAATATGCAGCCCATGGATTGTTATCAAAACAACTTTCAGTTCCTCGGTCTTGAGTATTACCGCCCACACTACAGTCGACTAATTTTTTTGCTGAAATGCAAATAGAGTTATTTATTTGATTAACTCAATAGTTAAAAAGCATTTTATTTGTGTTTGTTGATGAAATTCTTATCCCAAGGAACAAATTTTACCTGGTGCTTGATCTGTTAGGCAAGCAGCTTGTGCAGACTTATTCCCATTTCTGTTTGAACAAATCACATAAAATTTCTCCTGCTTGTTGCCGGAATCCCTAACTCGAGGTTGTGAAACAATGCGGTACTGACATTTTGGCTTGGGCAGACTAGCTGCTTGCATTTGAGCGCAATTACAATTAACTTGATTCCTAAATGACGAGTATCCCGGAGGGTTACATTGATTAGGGCCTTTCTTGGTTTTCCCATATTTTGTTAGTACTAAAGACATGGGTTTACAAATATGTCTTCCACAACAATTGGATGAGTTACCCACGCCTTGGTAAACCCCTTTTCGCTGTTGGCAAGGATTCACGCTGCCACTAAGAATCACATTGAAGAACTTTATTTAGATCAATAATGTGAAGTTTTTTATTTGACGTTAGTTACAGTATGGGCTGAAAATGTAGGTACAATAAGACTTACCAAACTCTTCTGATAAGCTTTACTGTGTGATAACCAACAGGAGCTTCGTTTGTCGAATTTTGGGCCAAATATTGGTTCTGATATTGCATTGGTGGTGCCATTGGAAAGGACGTTGTCGCTGGACTCTGTTGGATCGCTCCAAATCCTGGCTGTGGCTGCGACGTAGAATTTTGTGAAAATCGGACTCCCCCTTGAATATTAAATTGACTGTATTAGAACTGAATAAATTGTTTTTGAATTCAATTTGCTTTTAAACGTTTAACTACGATACGTTTCAAATGAATATACATTTGCGTCGGTTAACCTGTAAAAGGCTTGCTCTACCATTTAATGTTTGCTGAGACGCTTCAGGATAAAGTTCTGGTGAAAATTGTGGAAATGTATTGGGATTAGGAGTATTTTCAACTTTTTCTTCATTCACCAATCCTCCATTGTTGTATGGATTAAAGTTCTGGAGTCGATTTGCTAAAAGTGAGTTAAATTTTAATTTCTCCAGATTTTCGTAAACTATTCAGTAAAGTTTAATGCTTATTTTTACGTCATTTAAATATTGAATCTTAAAGGATGTTGAAAATTTCCTTACACGGCACGGCTCTAAGAAGCATATAGTTCCCAGAACCACCAGGGTTTGGTGTTGACATTCTATATTAAAAATATCAAAACTTATTAATGTTTTATGACTACACGTTTGATTATTAATTCAGATAGTTAAGCTTTAAGGTGGTATTTCTATTTAGTAATCAAACCTACTCCTAGGAAGATAAGTTTTTATTTAAACTTTAACAATGTATGTCTGCTATATGATAGTTTTAAAGACATCGCTCAATAAACGTGAAAAGGCCTATTTTTGTACACCGTGTACATATTTAAAATTTTAAAATCTTCATTATTTGCGTGTTTCTTACCGTTGTAGTTGGTAGGGTTTATTTGACTGAGTCGGAGGCCAAGTACTCATCTTAAAAGATGTGGGGTAGACGTAGACGCAGCTGTAAGATAAAAATGTATAAGGATGTTTATATTTCACTAAGCCTGTTCGCTGGTTGCATTTGTTTCATGAAAAGGATCTCGCCATCACAAGGTAAGGCAATAATGTAAAAACCACAACAAATTTTTCCGCTGTATGTTTCCCTAAAAAATACAGCAGTTGAGAAACTATTTGAAAACAGTAAACACCCACCTTGCGTATCTTAATGGTCCATTACTGACGTTTGAATCTGTCTTATTGGCTGCGTGTGGTGGCAAACATAGGCAGAGTCTCCCCTAAGAAAATTTGACTAGGTGGTAAATTCTCGAAAGGGAACATTTTTTTTCCGACTTCCGACAACGGGCGCTTTACAATTTAAACCACTTAATGTACACAACTGTAGATCTTGAGTTCAAAAAGAGGAGCATATCCAAATTTTAGTGTAAGAACAGGGGAGCGCATCTCGATTTAGCTTTACATTTATGGCGACACAGAGCTATACCATAGTGACAAAAACAGCTTGAAATGCTTACTTCGAGTCGTCAGCAGTTGTGCTTTAGCCATTATGTTTTTGATTTTTCCGCTTAGGCATTTGTTTTACAAGTATGGTTTTTGATTTTGCAGTATAGCTTTTGCCAAAATGTTATCTATTTTCAAGTTTTGCCGTTATTGTTTTTGTCAATGTTGGCCGTCACCTTGCGCCATTTTGGTTTCAGTAAATTCTAGGCTTGTGCCGCTTTCTTTTAAGGAAATTTGGATATGCGCCACTTTGCATCTTAAATAACGACATATGAGAGTTATTTAACCAAAAACTGAAAACGAAATTCGGAAAAATCAGAGAAATCTGGAAAGTTACTGGAACAAAGTACTTAAGTTCGGTGGAATGTATTGCATGATGGTGGTGGTTTGGTGGTTGTTCCTGGCCGCTCATTTGAAGGATACCATGTTCGAATTTTTATTTCATATTAACCCTTCAAGGGGGAAATAGGGCCTCAAGACAAGGGGAATCTAAATAAACAGTTTAAAATTAATTGCTTGTAATTTGTTTAAAAAAATGGAATTTTTTTATTTCCACATTCAGAAATGTGGAAATCGCATGCAATTTGATTTTTATATAAATTAAAATGTTAAATAAGTGTAACGTGAAAGAAAGCATTATCGGATTCGTTATTTAATTTTACCTCGTTTACGATAATATTGTAATTGCAACTGAAAAATTGGAGCTAGCGTGACAGCTACGTAAATCCCGACAAAGCCAATGCTGTGCTGTGCCTGGAAATGACCTATTTTTCGTTCATAGACAAATTGCCCAAAATCTGAAGCATGATCGAATTCCTTAAAGTATTTTTTATGTTTGACATGTACATTAAACATGTAAAGCACAGGCTACTTTGAAATTGAATCAGTTTTATTTTCAGTTAGTCATGATACTTCAGTTTTTGGACAAAAATTGCTTGATGAGCAAATAATAGGAAATGTTGAACATGGTGCAACGTGCTTACCCAAGTTAGGGCGGACTAGGATTGTCGTAGCTGCCATGTCGGATCCGCTTTTTTAGTCACAATTCCAATAATGGAATCAAATGGATAGAGAAGTAAACAATTTATTTAAACTATTGCCAACAATTGTAATTGCCTGATGATAGTGATGTAATTCACATAGTTGCAGAAAATATTTCAATTTCTGGTTAGTATACAGGATTGTTGGAGGTTGAAGATGACGGATGAGGACAATGAGGAGGAGGTATGGCGTGGTAGAACTGATTTTAACGAAGTATTAGAGTTTCAAAGTTACTGATCACAATGTGTGGAATTTGAAAGAAAGGTGCACATTTTGGCAAAATAAGTTGCACCATGAGATTCTCCATACACTTGTCACCATTTACAACATTATTGAAATTGCGACTGAAAAAACGCAGCTGGCGTAGCAATCAGCAAAAACCCTTGCTCCAAGTCTGCACGCGTGTAGAGTCAAGTGAGGCCGGACTGGGATTTGAGTAAACTGAGACGCCAGTTCCAGTTGCTCAGCTGCGGTTGCAATAATAACATGGTAGAGAGGAGGTAGGTGTGGGTTTGTGTCTTGACATTGATTTTGGGGGGAAGTGGTAGTGGGAATAGCTTTAGCCTTTACCTTGAATGGTGGACCGAGAGAGTGGACATGAGGATGCAGAGTTGCCTTTGACCTGTGATATGTGAGGATTTGAGGATCGGGGATGGGGATTCGGATCTGGATTTTACTTGACTTAGGCTTGTGTCGTGTGTGGGATTGCTCCTTGGTTCGGCTAGGAGTGGGACACGGACACTGAAGTACGATACGAAGTACGAAAGTGCGGAATAGTGTCGCTTTATGTAATTTATTTGAGAGAGAAGAAAGAACAAAATTTCAAAATTTCAAAAAAGAAATCAAAAAATTTTAAAGTCATTGCTTACGGCGAAATAGAAATAATAAATTCCATCCGGGCAACGGCACAACATTCAACAGTGTAAGTACCAGTGGTGACGGCCGGCATTCGGACCATTTCAAAAAACAAACTTTAAAACATTTTTTTATTGTCATTAATTTTTTTTTATCTTCAGAATGACCGAGGCTTGAGCTTTTTTCGGCCTCATTTTTTTTAATGCGGGCCTTGGAGACGGTTTGATTACATATCCAATTGAAAGATGACATTATCCATTACGTAAAAGTATTGCGAATTGGGATTCTGGATTCCACCAGCCACACAGTTTCTTGTTGAAAAAGGGTAATGGTATGGTTGAGTCCTCTTTTGAAGTATTTGAGATAGGATTTTTTACGGAGTTTTTGATAGCCTGACGATCACATTCGCGCTATAATGCAGTCACTGCGGAAGGATTTTGAAAAACGCCAAACGGTGAAGCAGAAGATCCGATGGAAAGGAGGAAAGGGTGACTAGTGAAGCTTGGGACTTCGCCCCTTCACTAGTTTCATCTCGATTCTCTGCAGCACAAGTACATCTTTAAGTGGATTGGAAATGCACTTGCAAGTTTCCTAGGAGTCTAAGTACTTGACAGGACTGGACAGGGAAGCGGTGACAAGACAAGTGTACTACGCCAAGCTGAAAAAGTTGCTGCAGTGGATGAATGGGTCATCCGCGGTTGAGTGGAGCGATGGAAGGACATGACATATGACATAAGCATGGCGTAATTCATAAGGCATAATTTAGTGTTTTTAATCTGTGCACTTATCGTTGAGCTGGAAGTGAGTAAGTGAATGAGGAGGAGAGTGGAGCATTTATGAGACTTGGAGTGGTTCACATTTGAACTATTGTACTCGTACTTGTGGTAGGAGACTGGCTGAGGCCGAGATCGAGACCAAGCCAAAGTTTATGGTGATAATCATTAAATAAATAAGAATTCTTGTTATTTCATCTTGCGTTGCCACTCCTCTCTGCGCTCCTACGAAATACAATAAATCCTCTTCCTCACGTCTCATCATTTTCCATCCATTCATATATCATGCGGTGGCATTCGAATTATGTGCATGCAAGTTGAGTTGTCTCCTCCCAATTAGGTATGCATATGTCCCGTGTATGTTTCAGGAAAACATTTCGACGGAAAGGTGGGCATAATTTGTGTACGGTTCGAGTCCAAGGGTTGCTTTGCCCCACAGTTCCAGGCTTCATGATTCAATAACCTGATAAGCCTAAGACGTTGACGTTGCCGAACAAGATAAACAATTTGGTAGACGCTTCAAGGGTAACTAAATCAGCACATCATATGTCCGCTTTTGCAAACTGCTGTTCGACTTCGACAAGCAACGCTGTCCCAGTTGATAGACGTAATTCCGCGTATGCAGCTAATGTGAGATGCTTTTATGGCTTGTTATTATTAATGAAATTCACAAGTATGTTGGTGTGAGTACGAGCAGTTGTTGTCGTTGTCATTACTCAAGCATTTATTACCTGAAAACATTACGCTCTCCTTCCTTGCTCTTGACAGTATCATTTCTATTTGATCATATTTCACATGTTTACACCATGAGAATCCAGCCGAGCACTGCCCATACGCTTGTAGCTCCTATCCTCCGCGTACTAAATATAAGCACCTTGTAATCATTCTCTAGCTTATCGCTTTTTCAATAATCTCCATGCGTTCCGTCAACGGCTCACATGGGAACTGATAATACAATAATAATTATTGTAATTTAATTGCTTAAGTATAATTACCATTACGTATCATTTATTGACTCTTCCCTCAAAGCGGAATATAATCATCGCAGGCAACAGCTACTTGCTGCAACAGGTTTCCTACACTGAAGCAATCCATTCTCCCATTCCCCATTGCTTCACGCCTTTAGAATTCTCGTAGTGAACTGTGGCATAATCCTGTGAGTAATAGTCATCCATGAGACTAGAAACCAGAAATACATACGTACCAGCCAATACAGTACATGTTTTGACTAACGTGAGCAAGGGAAAATGTCTCTACTAGAAACTTCGACTGCATTCCAGTGAGCCATAGGATTCGGAGAAGCAATCGAAGATGCAATTAGAAAGCAATTACGAATGTCACATTACCCAATTCACAATTGGTAACATGAAGACGGTTCTCCAGACGCAAAAGCATGGGGTGCAGTACAAGTGCACAGTCAAATGCACACTACAACTGCATTCATAGTGTAAAACTCAATGTCATTTAAATGACTTCCTTCAAACCAAAAACTACAATGCTACTAAAGCACGATTTTCAATTGAAATGCGTGACTGGAGTTGCTACCCTCGTTGTACTGTTATTTTTTCAAACGATCAATCGTTTTAGGCCATTGTTTGAAGCTGGAGGAAAAGCCACTGAATTCCACTGAAGCCGAATAAATGCGTAAGAAGCGGGGAGAAGACATGCCAGGGATAAGATGGAGCTGGTCCCAGTAAGCACTCCGGTGAGGTTTTGGAGTTGAGTTGACACTTGCAGGTCACATAAACTTTTAATTTGTGATGCAGTCGGGATTTTTCGCTGGGACTAATTGGAGTGAAGAAGGGTGACAGAGTAGTGGAGAGATAGAACATGCGATGTGGTGAGGATTACGACTGCTACAACTGTTGTTTTCCTTGATATTTGTTATCGCTAATTTGCCAGTACAGGATACACTTGACACATAATTAGAGATAGAGAAGGCGGGATTAGTTAAATTACACTTGACTCGTTCACACTGAACATACGGATTAAAAGCTCTCTCATGGATTGCCCTTCTCATAGTCAGTCCAGCCACGATTATCATGTAATCAAGTAGGTAATAGCGAGTAGCGAAAATCCAAATGAAATCAAGTCTGACCCACAAAGTACTGTTTGAATTTTAAAGCCCATGTGTAATTAATCACTGGTTTCACTTGACGTTTGCATGACATAATAATAAGGATCAACCTTGAAAAGCATATTAAATAATTTGCAAATTCAATCAAGCCTGCAAGACAATGTTCCCTTAGAATGAATTAGAAGCTTAAGCGTGGTCAGAGTAATTACATAGCTAAATTGTTCAATCATTTCCAATTGCACACATGTGAGCATACTCACAATTAGGTAGTCATATTGGATCGGAATCTCATGAATTAATTTCACCAAGTGGGGATTAGTGCAGCGAAAGACTATTTTGGGTCGCTGTGTGTATTCAAAGGAGTGTACAGGTAGCAAGGATTTGCTGGGTTAGTAGATTCGCCGATAATAAATTGCTGGTGTGCGTAGGGAAACGTACACTGTAAACCTAAACTCAACGTCATCTCCAAGACAAACATTGTAAATTGAAATGTAGGTAATTTATAGCGTCTTCAATCATATGCTGATATGATTTTTAGAGATTCGTTAGAGAGACCCTTTTCCTTGTAGAATGAATGCCATTCGCCTTGACAACCTGATACCCCCGAGATAACTCGTTTACAGCATGCCTTTAGGATGACTGAAAAGTCGAGTGAATCTGGTTTTGTTCAGACTGCGATTCGTAATTTATAGTTTGTAAGTTGGAGAGGAAAACTATGGGTGAAACACTTTGTTGGTAGCTAAGGGAGTGAATGAGAGTTTAAGAGCTATTCTTTGGTCCCAATTAACGCTAACGCTCATCAATGACGACAACGACGACGATGGAGCTACAGCCAAACTATAAAAGCAGTACCAGAAAGTCGTCCATGAATTATGGATGAAGGAAGCAGGATGGAATATATCTTTATGTTTAATTATTATTGCTATTGCACACTCTCTGTTCCCTCCACTGCCACTTCGAGGATGCATGGCAAGGGTGTTAGCTCATATTCCATTTTACTTTTGACAAAACAGCTTTTTTCGACAATTCCTTGGTGTACAGTGCTCGGCGCTTTCAAGAGCAACGAAACCAAGTGCAACTTGTTTCGAATCCTCTGCATGACATTTACCAGAGGCAGTGCCCAAAAAACTGGTCAATTTTGAAGAAGTTAAAAAATTAAATTGCTAATTATAACGAAATGGGAAAGTGCGAAGGGAAGAGGGAAGGTGGAGGTGGGACATGAATTTAGTTTGAAGCTCGAGCGTGTATTTGCTCCTTGTATGACATGACTGCGACTAATTTCTTTTGTGCAAACAGCGTCTGGAATGAGAAAAAGCTTCATGGTGTTATTTTGTTAGCCTCTGGTACTCTCCTTGCTCATCATTGATTTGAAACATGGAAGCTGTTCCCTTTGCCTTTGATTCTGTTTTTGCTCCTACTTGCCAAACTTTGTCTGCTTGGCTTTACAATTAGAATGGAATTATGAGACGCGAAAACTCTCGGCATGGTCATACATAAACAAGTTATGCAATGCACGATCTCCAATAACCATAAATACCATTAAACCTTTCCAATAAATATACATGAGCTTTTCGCACTCGACTTCAACTCATCGTCACTTTTGGCTCAGACTCGCACAAGAAGAACAAGAACAAGAGCGAAAACAAGAGGAGCATTTGGAATGAGTAGTGGGAATCAAATCAGAACACACACCACAAATCAAAAATTACACTTTAACCACTATGCGTGCTGCTGGGTTATAGTCTCCGTCTCCATTAGTATGTACAGGGGAGCATTGCTTATTCCGCAAATTACGACCTAAGTAATTATTACATGGCGCTACAAATTATCCACAATCATTTAATAACCAAGTTCAGCGTGTTCCTCAGACTCCCTCATTTATCCCATCCATCTCGTCTTAGCATTTACAGCCCATTATTCCACATTACTTCCCATTCTCCTTACTAACGCTCCAAGTACATGATTCCGCTCCATGATTATTTTCTAAATTATAGCGCTTCCAAACGCGTTTATTTATTTTATTTTTACTTTCCACTCGTTTCTGCACTGCACAAAGTAGGTACTGCAGCTTGAGCTGATTCAGAGGCGATAGTGCGAGAGACCTTTCTGTTACTCGACTTGCATCTGGTCAGTCCCATTTCCCATTTCATTCCATGTCTGTTTTTGCCATCGTGCATTTCCTCCCCGTTATTCTTCCCACTCGCACACCTCCGTCACCAGGCTTTCCTGAGTGATAATTACTATAATTAATAACTATGTATACACGGAAACAGGGAAGAGCGCCAGAACATTTTAATTTTCTCAAAAGATTGTTGTGGTTCTGAGCTGTCAGCTTTACTTTCAAGTGTCTGCATTCTGGTAAAGATGTTATTTCCAATGGCACTTGCACAAACTGATGCACACGTAGAAAAAATTATAATTACGGGAAAAGACATGTAGCAATCATTGGAACATTAGTATGCAGGTAACCTACATAAGTGCAAGTATATCATTATAGGCACGTGGTCTTTCATTACGTGTGGATAATTGACGCATAAATTCGATACTAGTAAATACCAGAACCAAAGCAGGATTTTGAATGATGTGTTTGATAGAAAGAAAGAAATGTATGAAATCCAATAGCTACGTCAATGGCAACTTATCAAAGAACCCAGTTAAGTCCTGCCAGTGCTCATGTAAGAGAAACTCCAGCAATGAGCGACTTTGTAGTTGAAACTCCTCAAACAACAAATATATCTTTGCACCTAATAAATCACAAACCGCTTTTGAGCCAGACGCAAGTTCATACCGACGCAATGGTTACTGATTTGTATCATGATATGTATTCCATTTCTAAAAATAGAGCCTAACACAGTTTCTTATCTATTTTTTATTTTTATCTTCTCTCTTAGTAATCCACTATGGGGCCAGTAACAATAAGTTGTAATTTAATTAGCTCAACTACGTATAGATACCCAGAACCAATATGCATGTGCCAGTGCCGTAGAAATGGAAATGCCACTCTACCTACCTACATACATATTTACATAATTAATATCACTGTCAATGAGAAGTTCGTGCAGGTCTGTTGTTGTTTACCTCTTACCATTGTCTTTTTGATTTGAATAGGTACGTAGTTATCAGAGGTGGCTTTTATTTATTCTTTTATTTCTCATATCAGAAAGGAACAGGAATTAATTATTGCGACTGCCTAGGCTGACCAATGCTCCCGTTATCGCCCAAAACCATAACTGTTATTACTTTTCCGCTCACGTTCTAACTACTCAGCTAAAAAAATAATTGTAACGGAGGCCTCTGCTGCGGTTCCTCGCACGGCATCCCCAAATTAACTGGTCATGAGTGATGCCATAAAAGGAATCGTTTTGAGGCACCTACAATTAGTTTACCTGTACTCGTTACAGCTTTTATGTCGCCCAGTCGTGATCTCGTAATTCGTAGATTCATAATTCATAAGGAAAACACACATGGTCTATATATGTATGCAGTGTGAGTTAGTCTTTATATAATTATGAACTATGAACTGCTCACTGACTAAGTGAGGTTGTTGTGATGCTGAAGGAAAGACAAAGGTGAGTGGAAAGCTTTGCGGTAAAATGTAAAACGCACTAGAGACTCGTGAGTACGAAAGAGGCGCACGCAGGACATCTTCAAGTCTTTTCCACAACCCAACCGTCGTCACTCCCAACTCACGCATTTCTCTCTTTCAGCGCAGATGGTGCTGCTAACGACAAGAATGCAAGGCAAGCAGCAGAGGAAACCCAGGGCATTTTTTTACTAGTTAGTCTTATTTGGTGGTCGTACAAGTTATCGTACCTACCTAGTTATGCGAATCTTATTCTGTATTTCAAATCCTTCTTTCCAATAAATACGCAATCAAAGGGTTTCAATTACCAAATGTTTCCACACAGCTCCTTCATCATCTCTGATAAAATACGCAATGTGCAATATCAAATAATAATGCTAAACCTGTCAGTAAGCGTCAGCAGGGGTAGACCTTGTATAGGCCTAGACCTACAGAGGATTTTAAAAATTTACACTAGCGAAGGTTTTTTTCAAAAATTACACAAAAACAAACGTGGTTTTTTAAATTCTTACAAAGACAGATGCTACTTGTTTAAAAACCACAAAAACATAAAGTTTTTGAAAAGCATTAAAAAGGCAAAATTTTTTAAATGTAAACGAAAACGACGCGGTTTTTTTAAAATGTACACTAAAAAGACGCAGTGTATTATGTATTAAAATTTGCAGTAGACAAGATGCATTTTTTCACGAGACCTGCAAGAAAAAAATTCCTGCCGACGTTATTGAAACCTGTGCTAGTAAAAAGTGCAATGAATTCGAAGGAGAACAAATGATCGATGTCATTTTTACAAAATTTCGTCCAGGCTCTAGGAAAGACTAGAATATGCAAACCCCAGTAGTTATGAGAAGCTGTGTAATTGTGACTAGTGTGTAGTAGCACATGTTTTAATTTAAAGAGTAACAAATGAATGCTAAAATTGACATTATGTCCGTTAGAAAAGTTGAGTCTCTGTCTCTTCGGTGATTATAAGTTCCTGTTGACTTATTGAAAATCGTTTGCGCGTAATTATAGGAATAATAATTGATAATTGCACAATGAAGATTGAATATCGGGCTATAGAAAGAGATGGACAGGGAGATGAAATACATAGCTAAAAGTTTGCTATCCTCACAGCTCCACTGACTGTAGAATTGGTTCATGTGTTCCTCAGTATGGAAATTGGTACGCATAAATAATGAAACGGTGGTGGTGTTTAAAGGTGGAATTAGAAAAAGGAAAGAGGCGAATGCGAATGCACCAAGCTTGAGAAGTGAGGCAGCAGGCGGATTCTATTGAGGGAACATGCGGCTGTATGAGCACATGGAAAAGTATCATAAATTATAGGTAGGTACTTTTAATTTTTAATTATAATCGTAGACGTAGACATGCCCACATAAATTGGTACGTTGAAGGTTGGTGAGGCAGTCTTTTGTTTGTCGATAATAACTCGATGTAAATGTGTACATCAAGTGAAATGATGTGAGACTAATGATTGAGCTATAATAATGGGATTAAAAGAAAATGGTTTATCGCGTCATTATCATCGTTATATATTACGATTACCAAGAGTTAATTTACTCAACTCGACAAGGTAAGTCAAGACAAGGTAAGCGTCGGAAAGAGCTGATATTGTTCCCATCGTGGAAACCCTTTTGAGCTCTGCATTTATTAGATCCATCTGCAGCCCCACACCGTTCCATCAAATCAGCTGGGACAAGTATAATACTTTAAGTGACAGTTGCATTTCTAAATTCTGACAATGTGTAACCCCACAGACACCATTGTATTTGATAATGAGGACTTAAGTGGAATAATTGAGAAGGAATCTCTCGTGACAACCAGAGAAGATGGAGAAGAATGTGCGCTGATAACGCACATTGTCTGTTCGTCCGTCTGCTCAATCCGTGTAAGCGTGACACATACATGTAAGTACGGGAATAGGGAAGGAAGAAATGGCCGAGTCGACAAGTTGAGAATCAGCTGGCTGAGAGAAATACGAATGCGGCACGAAAGGCTCGTTGTTGTTGAGCGTGTTATAGAAGAGGAAGAGGGAAGAGGAGTTGTTTGAGTTTGAGCTGACTGAGCAGTGCGTAGGTACTCGACGGTGTGGTATGAAAAAATCAAGTAAATTACCCAAGCTCTCAGTTGTTGTTTGACTGCTATCTGCGGATTCTACGATTTAAGTTTGCTTCCATGATTAAATGTCTGTCGGTTTAAATACAACAAAATGGAATACATAACACTACTCAATTGAAACGACTGCGATGGCACGTGGAACGTTAAATATTGCTTTGCTCTAGCGGTCCATTTGACTCGGGGCCACGCATGAGAACTCAGCTAATCATAAGAATCATCGTATTGAACCAACTACGCAAAGACACACAAGCACTCATTCATGCCTCGGGGGAGAGTTGAGAGGTGCATATGCCACGCAGACCGAGCTGGTCAAGCCACGGATTCCATTGCGGACCGACCTTTTCTGCTTCTCGTAACCACCTCACCAGCCAATTCTTGACTGAGCAGAAGAAACAAAATATTTGTATGGACGCTGAGGATTTGTGTGACTTTGAGGAGAGAATGGAATTGGAATGAGAGAGAAAAGAGAAATGTACGCGGAGATTTAATTGCCATGATCCACACATTGTAGTGATTGTCCTGAGACGGAGGAGACGGGGCAGGGAGGTAACCCAACTGCATGAACAATGAGCAACTCGTCTCCTTGCTCTGGCTCGCATCGTCCTAGTGGCATGCCCAGCTCATGTAAATCCTACTCGTAATTGTCAAGTGAGACTCAAGACACGATCCTCATGGGAAATGAGACGAGAATCCACAAGGAAACAGAAACATTCAAGTTTTACATTTACACAAACCAAATTGCCAATGCAGAATAGATAATTATTCTCCTCGTACACTTTTATTGCAGTCTTTAACACGTTTCTCTCACATTTACCTACATGTCCAGCCAATAAAATCTACTTACTGCCATTCTCTAGATATACACATAAATTCGCCGAGAAATGCTCACCTTTGTTCGCATTGTGTTCAGCTTGATGAAGTGGTGTGTGAGACGAATGCTGAGCAGGGAAGGAGGCATGGACACAGGCAGAGACGAGCACTAATAACTGACCGCTAATTTCATTTTCCTTCGCACTCAGCAAGGAAACCCTTGAATACCAATCCACCAATTTTTATACTTGAATTCCAATCCTGGGAAATTCTTAAGCGCAAACAAAAAACTAATTACTAATTAGTGAGCATTGTGCAGTTAAGCGTCGAATTAGAAATACAATAGAATTTGAATGACGCGAGAACATTTCATTGTTTGGAGGAACTCACGCTCGTTTAAGCACAACAATTAAAAGCTCCGAAGCAGTCCCACTTGTCCGTGCATTGGATTCGTTAATTTGGAAGTCTGGAGCATTAGCATATTTTTAGGGAAAGCAAAGTTTGGAAAATAACGAGGGTCCACAAATTAGTTGCTCGGCCAGGCCACTTGTTGAAAATCTCGGAAGCGACGATGCGATGGAAGTGGAAGGCGAGTGTAGAGCTGGTTTCAAGCTCGGCTGTGTGCAGATGAGGTGCGTACTAATTATTATGATTATGATTTGGATATAGGACAAGATTACAGAGTACAGTAAGCGTTTACACAATGAAACACAATAATAAGTATGTAGATGGGATATTAAAAATACGCCAAGAGTTGTTTCCTTCATTTGACCGAAATCATTTCATTCCTCATTCCTTTAATGATCCTCCCATTGGTTTTGGTCTTGGCTTCGATTTTGGTTTCAGTTTCCTTCGTGGTAAGCGCAATAAATTCTCGATGAATGACCCCGTTTAGTTTTGTAAGATGTTGACTGAATATAAAACCGTAGGCTTACATGTACATTGAGGTATTAGCATTTATCACGGAATGGGGCTCACAAGACAAAAGCACGCCATCAACAGCAGCCGTTGAGCCCCTTTAAATGTGTGCAGATAATTAATTTAACTTATGTAAATAGTGAGTGAATTTAGAAAAGGGAAAAGCGTCTAAGTAAATAAAATGGGCAGAGATGCAGTCAGCGATATTTTATCTTTTTCTTTCTTTGTTCTTCGTGGCCATCCCAGTCCTGTGAGGAGTAGTCGCAAGTCGGTTGAGAACTTATTGCTCGGACGACGGATGGAGACAAGGACGAGGAGTGAGGGAGAGGCGAGGAATGAAACGACAGGAATTAGCATTTGAATTCTATGTGCTTGGTGTGTTTGGGTCTTGGTTCGGTATCACAAGATAGCAATGCTGATTCATTTCGTATGATTATGATAATAGGTAGGGAAGCATGGTGGGCAAATCCTTGCTCAGTCCTTCCTCACAACAAACATGGAACTAGGAACATGTAACACTCAATACTCAAAGCACATCAAGCCACACAAAACATTTTCAGTTTGAGGAAAAGAAAGGCTCGGCCAGGCTTTGCTCACTTTGTTGGCCCTTCCTGCTCGCCATGTTTTACCTTGTAATTATTACCTACTTATTATCATGTTACCCGCAAGAATTACAATTCTACCAAGACACAATCAACTCCCTTCCACTTCATTTCCCTCTAATTTTCATTTCCCTTTTCTGGCTTCAGCCTTAACTTGCTCCTTACCTCAGCATATTTTATTCTCCCTCCTCGCTTTATTTCTCACATGAGGGATTTTCCATCCTTATCCTACACAACATCACCTGCATGGCCTCTCCGGTTTCTCTCTTTCACCCACCACACGGATACCAGCACACGAAAACATGGCCATATGTTTTCCTCGAGTTGAGTCGGACAAGGTACAGAAATGGGTTACATTCATATTCATGGGAAGACAAAAAAGTCTGAGAGACAATGACAATGAGGGAGCAGACGGGAATGAAGAGAAGGAACGGAAGAATGAGGATAATGACTCGAGTGTGTTCCAGTTGTGAGTAGTAGCGTCTTCCCTCCCAATCCCATACGACACATGCTTCGCTCGCACAACTGGCTCATGCTGCGAAAGAACCGTTCCATACTTTCCTCCTTGTGCTGTAATACTTTAATAGACTTATGCAAGGACTCGACTTACGATTAGTGAAAACTGTGCTGGACATGACCGTAGCCATTGTTGATTTGGTGAGGTGAACTCGTAGATGCCTTCTGCTAAACCAATTTGAGGTAATTAACTCGCATTTCCTCTCCTCCATCCACTCAGCATATGAGCCTACGTACGTAAGTATTGGTGTGGGATTGTGAATTAGGATTGTTGGTATTGGTCCTGGTGTGGCGTTCAGTCTGGCCTTACCGCATGTCACATTGCCTCGAATATTTGGCAGGTTCGAACGCGAGAGATTTACGATGCCTAATTGAATTGGACGTGAATAAGTGAGTCAAGTCAAAGTTAGGCAGAGGAAAGGCTTGAGGTTAATTATACGATGGCGATGGAGTTTTTGTTATAACAGAGTGATATGTAACCTAATTTGGAATGTGAAATGGACGCAAGTCTATATAGAGAACTGCAGTTAGTATGCTGTATGGAAATGCTTGGGTTATTAGAATAGGAAAAAGGAGTAGAAGGAGAGAGAGAGGAATATGCAGGAGCAGCCTAGCTTCGCAGTGTCATGAGTGTTTCGGACTGATCGTGAGTGACGGCTCTTACTTACCTACTTGAGAGTCGAGACTGAGAAGTCCAATAGTCCACATTGGAAATCATCCATTCTGCCACTTGTGCTCTGACTCTGCTCAATATTCCTAGCACTTTGTCATATGAGGATTCTTTATGATGACTGCAGAGGATAAGTTACATTTGGAACAGTCAAGTAGGTAATGCAATAAGCACAAGTAAGAGACGGCGTAATTGGAGTTGTAGGTAAGTACGGCTGGGTTAGTGTAGATGCAGAGAGTAATAATTGTGGTGGATTGAGACGAGCTACGAAGTGGAGTTACCTGGGCTATGCATGCTACGTGGAGAAAGGACAGAGGATAGGAAGGTAGTGGCTCGGTTGAAGACTACGCAAGACTTGAGTGAGGATTGAGAGTGAGACATAAGGTACATGTGTGGAGAGAGGAGAGGTGGATGATTAGCGTGATGGTGGTCGGTAAGTGGGGTAAATGGACTCAGGGGTTGGTTTTGTGTTGGGACGAGTGGAATAAGCCAAGCTGCTTCATCCCTCCGTCGCTTCACTCGTCTTAAGCTTGGCTGAAGGTGATGGAGCGATGCTGTGAGGCTGGAAGAGAAACAAGAGAGCGATTCTCTCAGTCCACTCATGCTATGAGTCCAATATCCTGTTTCACAAACCCAAACCTAAGCAAAGGCCCAACTGGTCTCTTGGTGTTTGGCGTGTCTGTGCGAGGAGACGGAGGAGTGAGAATTCGAGGAGGAAAGCAAAGACGAGAGAGAGAGAGAGAGAGACAGGGCTAAACCTGTATCTCGAAAGTAACACGTTCAGTTCCCAAGTCTCTGTACCTGCCTCGAAAACTCTTCTCTGCACTTGGAAGGGGAGACGAGCCGTGCAGACAAGACAAGGACTGAGCTCTCTTGGCCTGCATATCTGCTCGCATCGAATATATGGACATAACGGGATTTACCGCATCAAAATATTGTCTTGGCCATTCCATACTTTACCTTTACACAACCAACAGCTCAGAGTCGGGAGCCCCAGCACATGCGAGTCTCCTACTCATTCACTCTGCACTCAATGCACGCACTCTTGACTCCACTTGGACTTGACTGTCCTTTCCTCCTGTGTCTGTACCTACGCTCCGTCCTTACAACTCCACTCACTAGCAATAAGCCAAGAGACAAGTTGAGAGCACCGAAGGGAACCAAATCAAAAACGTCTTTCCACTCCTCTGTTCTTCTACGTGAAAATTTGTAGAAAATTCATGAGGGAGTCTTATCCTCTCGGCGTCCTCTCCTCAGATAAATTTGCCACAATTCCCATATTTGTGAATTTGTCATCAAGTTTATTGTGTTTCAAAGTTTCCTCATCCCAATCAACCACCACCACTCTGTCCTTCAGTGTCAGCGCAGTTTTACTCCCAACCAACCATGTAAGCTCTGCTGGACAAGCGGCAGGATTTTCTCCAGTGGTGTCCTCGTAATCACATGGTGAAATCAGAGTTTTCCAACTGGAAAGCCCTTGATTTTATTATGAACCGCAGTGCCAAATTCTTTCTCTTCCGATCCGTTGTCTAAGGTGTCAATGACAATATCAAGTGCTTCCACATCAGGGTAAATCAGGAGAAATTTGTTGTTCCGCATGAGGATTCCAAGTGAGTCACTTACTCCGTTCCTTCCTGTTCACGTTGTGTCAAGTGTAAAATAAAAACAGAAGCATGTGATGGAACCGGATGTAATTGATTACAAGGAAATATACAGAGTTGCAAGTTCCCGCATTCCTTACAATAGGATCTCATGAAAAAGTGCTCGTTCAAGGAAAACACAGTGAACGTCAAGTAGAAATTGTACAAGTCAGTAATAAATTGCTGCATTGATAAAACTCTATTTTGCTCTGACCAATAAATCACACTACATTTATTGAGATTTGAGATTGTTCTACTTTGCTCCAGCAACCTGTAAATTAGTTCCACAAAAGTGACAGCAGAAATAATAATAAAATTTATCTGAAATTAAAATTATTTATTGGATGGGATGGAAAGCAAGAATTTCTCTTTTGACAGGTAAACGTTGTTTTCTACCTTTTAATTTTAAAGCTGATAGCTCGTACTCGTACCCAAGTTAATATTCCCATGTTAATGGCAAGGATATGTTGTGAGCATAAAACCGTATCAGGATCAGGACTCGAAATCACAGCATTTTTCTATTTGTTCTTTTCCTGCCCCTTGTCGTTGTGTTTGTTCCCTAAACTGAAATTAATTTGCTCAACTTGTGTAGGAATTAGGAATGCAAGATAATTTATGCATAGACTGAATCGAATCGTGCAGATCATCTCTGCCTTTGCCTTACTCTCTTAAATTATCGAGCTAATCTTTTCATCTTAAGCTCGAGTTGCTGTCGCTCTTTTGATTTTGGTTCTACCGCAGAAACTGATACCAAAAACTAAGGGATGCAGATACAGACATGGCAGTGAGGCAGAGCTCATATTTATTAAGATTATTTCAAACCCAAATTTCTCTTGGATTCTATCTGACGTGAATCTCTCAGGCTCTGGATCCTACTTGTTCCTAAGAATCACTAATAACTAATTACACAAAGTGAGTTAAAGATAGCATGAGGTGGATTGATAAGTCTGATCAAGATGTTTATCATAGCACACCTCCGCAAAGCACGATTCACGTGATTTATCTTGAAACCTTTAAACAGATTCATTTCCACACTTTTTCCCAATAGACCTTTCGTGAGAATAACTGAATGGGAAATGTGAGGGGAGTGTGCATAAAACTCAAGAGTGGAACATTGGCTTTCCGAGGAGGTGCATATTGTGCATAATAATACTAATTAACACATTATGTGGCATAAATATTACTATTATTACATTAAATGTGGCTCAAGTGCTCCAAGTATCTCAGCCTGATTATCTGCCAAGTGCATAGCGTGTGTTTTGTTTCGTTTTGTTTTATTGCTGTCAAAGGGTATGCAACCACGTCATATTTTTACTAAAGCACTTGCCCCGTCCAGCACGAGTGTCGTGTTTGTATTGGCGTGTTACAATGCAGTTAGGAGATTAAAGGACAGACTCTTCATTTGCCTCCTCAAGGGCTCTCAGTTTTCTTCTCACTCGTATTTTTAAACGGCGACCGTCACATGTGACCTGTCACTCCGTTACCTACTCGAGGCCTCTCGGTCATTTGTTTTTTCATTAAGCCCTCTTTGTGCTTCCAGTAAAGTTCCACGGGGTTTCTAAATGAGATTCGCGTCTTTTGCTCTGTGTGCTATATTGAGACTTTTTTGGTTGAGTTGGGAATGTGTAAGGATTGGTTTGTTGGATTTGAAGCGAGTATGAAAGAGTTGATGGCTCGACGGTTGGATGGAAAGAGAATTGGGAATTGTGAGTTGGAGACATTTGGGAAGTGTGTGTGTGTCTGGGGTAACTGGGTTGTTTCTATTACGTTCACTTTTTTGGGCAAAGGCACCGTTCACCTGTTGTCAAATTGCCTTAATTCATGAGCATTTTATTATGTGGCTAGATACTGCAGGGTGTTTGGTTCATTTCTTGATATGGCAGGAACGTCGGTTGTGGGAACTCATGAGTGTCTCCTCGATGCAGGTAAAGAGTACACAGATGATCCGTGGATGCTAGGAATTTGCGTAGGAAGCAATGGACTCTTGGGTTCTCTTTTCTTCTTTCTTTCAGCTTAACTTAAGTCTCTCGAGTAAGAAAAAATGCACGTCAAAGGTTGCATCGTCGAAAAAACTTCCATAAGTGAGTTTGTATTTTGTAAACACGGCTTGACCCAATAAGACTTTCTTTGCCATATCAAATTATCCTCTGAACTCCCTTCCACCTTCGTAGCTTTTCATTTTACACAAGGCACGAAGGCAAAACGACAAGGTACTATTAGCGATGGGGAAACAGTGTGGAGGAGATTGTGAGGAGTGGAAGGAACTGGTACATAATTATGCACGTAAATAATACCATAATGCCAATAAAATATTGCCACAGCCGTAATTTCGTTCCTTCCAATGGTGGACAATGAGTGTGCTGTGGCAGAGAAGGATTTCCTTTGGAAATGGGTAAAGTAGTTTAATCATCTGAATCAAGTTCACCGTCATTCACAGTCAGCAGCAGTCCGAGTCATCAGAGTCAGCTGTGAGACGTCGTGTACGTCCAACTCCTTGGCTACTTCAGCTACCTTTCCTCTATAATTAATGATGAGACCCGCTATTGGATTTCCTCTGCCTCCCATGGAAGACGAGCTGGGAAAAAGACGTTATAAAATAGAATGAAAAATAATATCCGTAAGTAATGTGAGTTTAGTAGCTCATGATATTGCATAAAAAGTTGAGCGAGGGAGAGAGAGACGGACGAGATCACGACATGGAAAAACGGAAAATCGCGAGAGGAGTTTTGAATTCTCATCCCGGCCGAAGGAATATTGCAAAAGTTAAATTGAGACGCTTACGTAAATGTGAAATGTAGTTTAACTCATGAATTGTTTCCCGACATCAATTTTCTTTCATTTTACGACTGGACATTTCATATTATCATCATTATCCTTACATTACATTACATTTACAAACTAATAGCCATCCCGTTTTTATTCATGACACAATCTTCGTGCTCAATAAGTCAACATTTTTTTTGGCTCTGAGCACATAATTTATTGCAATGTGACAGCGACTGCATGCACCAACTCACTGTCAACCAACAGCATAAACATCCAACAACAACTTACGCAGCAGAATCGAGACACATCCAAGGGAATATTAAGTCGAAAATAATTGCATCGTCTTTCATTTTTCCATGACTTTTCTGACCGTTTCTTAATGCGCTCTTGTCTTCTTGATGACTTCGCATCATTCTGAGCATGTAGCCACCATTTTTCAAAAGCCCTAATAACACCTATTAATGAATCAGCTGAGCAACAATACATTCATCTGTGAGCCACAACTTGTGTGTAACTTTACGGGAAACGATGAAACGAATTACAAAGATTTCCATTTTCCATTCTCAAAGCACGGACAACATGTGCACAAGATACAGGCTAGCAGTAGCGTCGATAGGGGTAGGCCTTATAGGCCTAAGCCCACAAAGGATTTTTCAAATTTACACAAAATTTTAAAATTAGTCAAGATTTTGAAAAAAAAAGTTTTTTCAAAAATTACACAAAAGCAAATGTGTTTTTTTAAATTATTACAAAAACAGATGCAATTTTTACAAAAGGAAATTTACACAAAAGCAGGTGCAACTTTTTAAAATGTGTACAAAATCAAATGCAGTTTTTTAAAATGTAAACAAAATAAGACGCAGTTTTTTCAGCAGGTCTAAAGGAAAAACAATACCCTGCGGACGCTACTGCTGACCACGAGCAAAGAAAAGATTTCCAAAGCGAAACCAAAGACAAATAAATGAAATGATGAGCCGCCAAGAATTGCCTCAATTGCCTGCGATTCAAATTCAAATTGACTTTCATCGAGGTTATTGTGGTGCTAAAATAAAACACATCTTTTCATCTTCATTGTGGGACTAATTGAGGGAGGGAAAAAAGTGGTTGGAAAAGGAAAATGAACTTATGATGATTATAATGATTTTAATTATTGGGATAATTAAGACAAAGGAGGATGAGAAGGACTGCTGTCATCACCTGTCTTATGCTTGCCTAATTAGATTCAGTGTCAATGCAAATGTAAATGTTAATGGAGGTGGACAAAGGAAATCCATTGACTCGCAGCAATGACTACGGCGACAGTTTCTGCTCTGCCTAATGGCCTGGCCAGCCTCTGTGGACAAAGTTTGTTTTTATGCTCGTTTTAAACAGTGCTCCCTCATCCTTTTCTCTTTGTTTTTCTCATTATTTGCACTTGCTACTTCATTTCTAAATGCCACATTAATTCTGCACCTGCAGTCATTCTAAAAAAATACTTTGCAACCAACCTTTTCTTATCACTCGTTTATAAAAGTCCTTTCGAGTCTTTTCAATTTTGCAGTGACCATCAAATGGTGTTGTAATTACTTGGAGGTACTTGGAGGTATGCAGCTGTCACTGCGATGCTCATTATCTTCACACTAAATACATCTTTTCAACACGAATCTATACCTGAAGGTTGTGTGGTGCGGGGAAAAGTGGCAGAAAAACAGATTTTTGTTAACAATTTTGGGAAATGTTTTATTGAGGCTTATCTCTATTAGTATTGAAATTGAAATGAAAATACAAGTATGTAGCATTGGACATAGTTTAGTGCATCTGGGTTTAGTTGGGCGAAGGAAAGGTACCTTGGAGAGGGGAACAGGAACAATGTACTGTTTATCGTAATAAATTATTAATATAGTAACTATTAATATTTTTTATCTACATACCTACTGACGAAATGCAATAAATTTAACTACCTACCAGTATGGATGTATGTGAGTGTTGGAGACAGTTGTAGGTAGTGAGGTGCGAGGTTATTAACTCAGAATGAAAGTAAAATATAGTCATAACGTTCTGGTATATTGTAAAATAAAATAAATTTAAATTCAATTTAGAATGACTTGGTCATTGATGAGCTGTGTGTTCCTAGAACGAAATGGATGGAGGGAATGGACATGAATCACATTTTCCCCTTCCTTTCTACATGTGCAAACAAGGAGAGTGCATCAAGTGCGTATGTATGCTTAAGTAAGTGCACCCGAGAATTGGGAAGGAGCAAGTATTTGAGACTTTTATGATTATTTGTGATTCGTAGCGTAGCTGTAGCTGGTCGTGTAGTGATGGTTTGTAAGATTTCGAGTTGGTAGTTGAGGACAGCAAGGAGGAAGATAAGGATAACGAGTGCTATGCTTCTCTCGTTGGACTGTTGTGCGATTGTTGTTGTTGGATTTGCTCGAGCTGAGAGTGACATTGTGAGGTTAGGAATAATTTGTTCGAGTCTCAACTTGAGCATCAGCATCCACTGATTTCAATCTGCGTTAAATGCAGTTCTCATGTGAATAAATCTTGGGCTAATTGTCAATTTGCATACGTTCACAGTTGACTCCTCGCAAGTTGAACTGCACCAAGACAGAGCAGCAGGCCAGGCAAAGTTACGGGTAGTGCAGTGTAGTGAAAGAGCGGAATGGAAGGAAGCTGGGCTTGGAATGTGCATTGGGATTAAAGGAATAAGATGAGAAATGAATTTGGTTTGGGAAACTGAAGCATTGGCGATTAGGAGTGGAGATAGTGGAGAGATACCTCATTGCACTCAGTGGTAATTGTGAATAACATGATTAGCTTTCTAAAGACTCGCTCAATGAAGTTCTACTACTTTTACTCATTCCACTCGTACGTGAACATTTGATGAGTTCAAGGCCCGAATTCTTATTCTTCCCCACTGCACTCTACCCATGGCAGTTGTGAGGCTAAAGTTGGAGTTGCACTTGCAAGGTGCAATAATTGCAAATGCACCGCAAATCAAATCAAATCGCTCGTAGGTCAATGATGACGAAAGGACTGATAACCTGACAGACTCAATGCACCACACTGTTGCTTTTCCTTTTCGAGTCTGCCATGTAGGAGGTTTAACTTGATTTCTATTTTACTTTGCATCCCAATCGCATGTTGGTCTTTTCCTCGCTCCTTTTGAAATCCAGCCAATGAATTTAAATGTGATTGCAAGGCTGCGGGCATCCATTTTAATTGTGTAGCCTCAGAGACTGGGTCTTGCTCTCTTGGCATGTTTGTTGTTGTTGACGAGTTACGTGTGAATGAGGTAAATGTCTGCGAAGGGAACGCAGGTCTGGTGAAACGAAACTGAACCAGAGTCCAAGTCCAAGTTGAGGTTGAAGCTGGGAAAAGCTGAGTGCTCCATGCCATGCCAAAGGGACAGTTGGAATTGGACTATGGCAAGTGGTAACCTGGGGATAGACAGACCAAGGTATGCACACACTCGAGAGCAACTTTAAGGAGGAATGAACGAGTTGGAGATGCTATCAGCGTTAGTGGATCCTCCCGAGGAGTCCATGCAAAGTATCTCTGCTCGTTGTTTGTTTGTTTGTTTGTTTGATGTTCGGCAAGTGGATTGTTTTCATGTTGGAAATCAATCGGGAGCAAATAGGAGTTGAATAACAGGATTGTCTTTGGCTCGTTTGTCATCCAATCCTCGTACGTAGGTCTATTGAGAATATGGATGGGAATTGTGTGTGTGGATGTGAGGAGTTGGTGGTTGGAGCGGTTGGGAGTACTTTATGTGGTACGACCAGACACAGCATATGCTTCAGGAGCAACGTGTAATTAGCATATGTACGAGTGTGGGATAGTGGATGTGGATGGAAGGAAGGTGATGATTAGCAAGAGATTCGACTCAACTGCATTTTGCTCCACTTTTCACCACATTACCTTCTCACTCACTCTGATTCTGACCACAGCACTGCAGAGCCCAATAAGCCAAGAGTCAGGCAGAGTGGCAAATCGTTTAGTTGGTATTTTCCTCAATCTGGTCCAATAATTGATACGTTGATGCATGAATAGAATGAACGAGACTAGTTACTCCAGTGGTACAGTGGTACAGTTTCCTACATACTACTCCAACCTCACCAACGCAACGCATCAGTCCACTCACATGCTCAGCACAGCTCATGAGAGTGGCGCTAATAGCCTTCATGTACACAACTAATCACACTCAGTAATTAAGTCATTGTCCCTCCTCTCACATCCTCCACTTCACAGTGTCCTCAGGAAGCACCGAGCAACGTCTTCATCTTCCTCGCACATCTTCTCTCCACCAAAATTCAACATTCAAGGGAAATATTTCATTTATTTCCTCCAATGTCCGACCCTTGCTCAGTAAATTGAGATGACAT
>JAAXYX010001121.1:0-26197 GCA_036851915.1 Ptenothrix huangshanensis
AAAGAATTCTGTGGTACTGGAACTGGAAGATTGTAGAATTTGGAAGGCTGGAATTGACTCACGGTAGGCAAATTCCTTAAAGGAAGATTTCCCATTTTCTTCTGTATGTAGGTAGTTGTCGGCAGGAGCGTACCTGGGAAGGTGATTATAAATGCTGAAGCACTCTCCGAAATTATCGAAAAATTAGACTTTTTCTAAAAATTTGTATTCGAAAATTTGGGCATTGTCAAAAAGTTGAACATTTTAAAAAAAATCATAATGGGAAAAATTAGACTTTTTCAAAAAGTTTAATTTAGGAAAAATAAATCTTTTCAAAAAGCGTACATTGGAAAAATTGAACCTTTTCAAAAAGTGTTTATTCGGAAAATTAGACATTTTCAAACAGTGTTAGTTGGAAAAATTGGACTTTTTCTAAAAGTGTTAATTCAAAAAATGAGACTTTTTCAAAATGATGTTCATCGGAAAAATCATTCATTTTTAAAACCTGTATACTGGAAAAATTACGCCCTTTTGAAAATAGTTAATTGGAAAAATGGGACCTTTTCAAAAATTGCAAATTGGGTAAATTCAACTTCGTAAAAATGCTTTCTTGAAAAATTAGCATTGAAAACATTTCAGTTTGATAAAAATCCGTTTACTATTACACATCACCCCCCGAAATTTAGTCCGAGGTACGCCCCTTATTGTAGGGACTTGAGAAATTGAGACCTCCGACGCCGTTGAAATCCCAAGTTCACTTCCTTTACATAAAGAAAAAAACGTCTTCCATTTTTGGTTGTAATCGTAAGAGGAAAAGAAATCATCACTTGGTTGTGTTCCACAATAATTGTAATATGTTTCAAGTAGGACTGACTATATATGCATATAATTACGTTGAGGTCACTTAGGAAATGGGAAATGCAGTTTACAGATTACAGACAGATGGTTGTTTCTCGTTTTTGTTCTTGTTCCTGGTCTTGTTGCCGTTTCTGTATCTGTAGCCTATTCTTCTTCCTTTCTCTGCCTTGGTGTTCCTCCTGCAGTTGCTGTAGGTAGGAAATGTTTCTCCGCCCGTTCACTTGTTGATGTTGATGTGATGTGTGTAATAGTTTCGAGTTCCTTTTTCACTCTCTGTAATTCTACATGTAATGATAAGATGCAATTCATCCTTTTGGTTTTGGATTTGGCTTTGGCTTTGGATTTCGAGTTGGATTTGGATTTGGCTCTGACTTTAGATTTTGGACTGGCACTTCCTTATACAGCGAGAGATGCATTATGTGCATCGTTTTCGTTTTGTTTTGAATTTTTTCTATCACCAGCACAATCTATATCTTGATATCTTGTGAATGAACAATCAAACGAAAACGAAAGCTAAAAGGAAGACGAGTGAGATAATGATAAATAATACATTCTCTCGCCTGCACAGATCTTTTAGGTGGAGCTCACAATTTACACTTGCGTGCACATAGTTTTCTTGCAGACATGGAATAATCTGTACAATTTTGCTTACAGATGTTTTTGTTTTTGCTTTTGTTTTTGTTTTTGGGAATGTGATAAATTATAGGAAATCAAAAATCATCTGTGAAATCAAAATCTGTGTTTAGCTCTGCTCTCTTATAGTGTGATAATCAGTAGCGTAACTAGGCGTAAGCCGCTTGGACTTACTTGGCCGTAGAAGGGATTTTGGAAAATAGAGTCTTCTTCCTCTTTTAAGATTAGCACAAAAAGAGACGCATTTTTTTTTATAAATATGCACGTAAGGGGCGCATTCTTTTTAATTCATACCAAAACGACGCATTGTTTAAAATTTACCTAACGGAAGACCCACTTTTTTAAAAATGTACTAAAAAACGACGCATTTTTTCAAATTTACATAAAAAAGACCCAATTTTTTTTAAATGTACTAAAAACGACGTAGTTTTTCCAAAGTTACATAAAAATGGCCCAATTTTTTTTAAACATAGGCGAAAATGGCGCAGCTTTTTTTAAATTTACACAAAAACAGCGCAGTTTGTAAAAACTTACACGAAAAAGGCTTAAATTTTTTAAAACAAATTAGACTAGATATGATGCCGGTTTTTAAGTTCGTTCCCGGCCTACACAACGAAAAATTCTTGCGGGCGCTACTGATGGTAATACTTAGGATATAGGATATAGTAGGAAGTGGATGGAAGAAGATTTTTGACATTTACTTCTTAAATTATCGAGAGTGTCTTGAGATGAGAGTGAGAGAATCTTCTGGGCGATCTTAATCTAAGGTGTAGATCTAAGGTGTTGAAAATCTTTGTGGATGTACTTTTGAACGCATGTATTATTGACGGCAGACACGTCTTTGTTTTACACTAAAAGCTTTTGGAATTTATATTGGAATATTAGCGTTTGAAAAAAAGAGAACGGGTTTTGATGGCATCGTGTTGATTTGACTTGGCAAAGCTTCTCGATTTTAATTTACTATTTGGAACATTTCACATATCTGTATTTGGGACATGCATAGATATACCCATACAGAGTAACTACGTATATGTACAACGTTATGTTTTGAGTGGATGATACGATGATGATGATGATGATGATGATAACAGCATCTGCCTTTTAAATAGTTGAATGGGAAATTGACGGAAGAAATAATGTAATTGTGGCAGGCGAAAAAAGGGAAGGAAGATAGAAAGAGTCAAAGGTATTGATATAAATGTAATGGATAGACGTCATAACACAGATTATGCTTTTAAAAAGATTGCCTCTTAATATGTAATGTAGCTAGGATGCAATTCAATGCTGTGTAATATGTATAATGTAATAATATATAGTATGTACATACATTCTGCTTGCTATCGTTTTTTGTGATTTGGGTTCGGATTTGAATTTGAATTTGAATTTTGGCTAGGAAACTAACGTAAGTTGCAGATAGGATCAAGAGAAAGAAAGACCAAAGGAGGGTAAAGAAGATTTGTGTGTAATCTGGTCTGAAATCCTTATCCGTATCGTCATCATAAATCCTACTTTTTGAATTTCGACCACCTTCGAGGCCCTAAAGTCTAAAGTTTAGTTTTATGAAACGAGATGCAATACAGAGCATTAGATATTTATACTTATACTGTACCCTGCCCTATAGCTATAGCCTATAGTTACACTACTAATATACATAGGAGAGGAGATAAAGGAAGGATTGGAAATGGGGAAAAACTGGCTATAGACACTTAGGCATTTAGTTTATGGGTGCATTTAATACTGGCTGATCTTGAAGTTTGGTTACTCTTTCAGTTTTTGCTTTGGTTTGAAATGGGTTGATTTGAAAGGTTGGGGGAAAGATCGTAGAACTAATATCCTAGGCATTCAATATACTTACAAATCTACTGTACTGTGGTGCAGAATTATTGTAGTTTTGACTTTTTTAAAAACGCAACAAAAAATCGTGAATACATTGGAAGTTGTGTCTTTTTAAAAGGGGTAAAATAATCTGTCTGCGTCTATTCAAAAGACAAAACCCCATTTTCCCCTTATATGAAAGAGGCAAAACTATTTTTTACACCTTTTTGAAAAGGTATTAATTGTACTATTTGAACATTTTGAAAAAGTGTCAAAACCAATTTTGAGACCTTTTTGGAAAATGCAGATATTCATTTATTTGCACTTTTTCAAAAACGCAAAATCCATTGAATGAACTTTTTCAAGAGGAAATTCTCCTATTTTCACCTTTTTGAAATCAAAATTTCTTATTTATAGTTTTTAAAAACAAAAATGTTTTGTTAACTGGTTTCCGAAACAGTGAATTTTTATTTTTGTGTTTTGAAAATGCATAAACTCGTATTTGTCTTACATTTCAAAATGTTAGGAGAAAACATCATTCGCATGTGTTTTGAAAAGCAACAAGTTGCATCTGCTTTGAATCATTTTAAATTAAATATTACACATTGTTTTAAGCAATAAAATGTAGTTTTAACTTTGCGAAATACAAAATTATGAATGTACGGTTGCAATGAATTTAAAAGGCTAATACTATTGGTAGACATTTTGTAAAGCTGATGAGGCATTTGATTTTTTTTGACTTGGAAGATACCACACTTTGCACCTGAAGGTGGGAGCTGATAAAAAAATACCAAAGCATGTGCGTTGTGTATTCAAGCCAAACATAAATGATGCATTAAGTATCCATAATGCGTACACGTATAAGTAGTTTAAATGCTATTCCGTGTAAAAAGGTGGGGCTGTCTTGTCCTGTCTTTGACATTGGCTTTGGCTTTTAGCTACCACTACCACCACCACTACTACAAATAATTATATTAGCTGCCGGTTAATTTAGTACTTGCAGTTTTATTACTCTTACTGTTCCCCTTCTTCTTGATCTTGCTCCTGCTCATGCAGTCTTGAGCTACAAAGTCGATTTGAGTTGAGATGTGAACAGGCAGATTGAACATAAATTATAAATAATAAAAAAAATGATAGCTCCATTGATTATACTTGACTGATAACGAAATTTTCAAGATGCTCCCAATTCTGTTTAAAGTTGAGTGGTGTGTTGTCTTGTCTTGTCTTGTTGTGGGGTGGTGGTATGGTGGTAGTGGTAGTAATAGTAATAGTAATAGTGGTTCATCTTCTTGGGTAGGTAGGCAATCGACAAGTAGGTGTGTTAACTCGAGTTTTTCTACATTACAACTTACTATTAGACTTGATTGCCCTATAATAGTTGATATCTTTTATGGAAATTAAACAATAGCTCATTTCATTAAAAGATTAAAATTCTAATTTATCTCATAAAAAGCAACCAAGTAAAGTGCAAAAAACATTTGTGGTCGTGGTCTGTAAATGCTCACGTTCTCAGCTCTACAAGCATTCATTATCTATAGTCTATATAGATAGATACTACATATACGTATACCTAGGTATAGTCTATAACTGATAACGATAACTGATGATGATAGTAGGTAATGGTAAATTAATATTAATAGTATACTGTAGGTATATCCTGTTCGACTTCTAATCCTTGGTTTTCTTTTCATCCACTTACGCGAGTTTTTGTTTGGACTGAATGCGTAGGTACATAGGAAGAGATGAGATGAGACTAAATTGCAGTTGCACTTGCAGTTACTGTTTTTTCATGGTGATTTGGATTTGAATTGGGAAGGTAATCATGCACTGCATCAAAAATAATTCCATTGTAGGATCAGGCAGACCAGCGCCGAGCCAGACCAGGCATGGCCAGGCAAATACGAATCGCTCCAAATTTGGTTATTGGAATTTAGTATTTAAATTTCCTATCTCGTCTCCACTCTTCTTCGTCTCTTCTTCTTCTTCGTCTTGTTTTGGTTCTGTCGGCCGACCTTGCTTGATTGCTACAACACGCAACACAATGGCAGTGCCTAGTTATTTTTTATTGGAGACAAAATTCGGAGTTTTTACACGATGCTTAGGTTGGTATACAGGATACAGCTGCAGCCAGGGGCGTACTTGGGACTAGATTTCAGGCGGTTCTGTGCAATTTTAAAGTGAGTTTTTAAAATAAACTTTTTGAAAGGGCGTATTTTTTTCAATTGAAACTTTTTGAACAGGTCTAAATTTTAAATTAACAATTTTTGGAAGGGCTTAAGTTTTCAAATTTACACTTTTTTAAAAGCTTTTATCAAACTGAAATTTTTTCAGTGCTAATTTTTCAAGAAAGCATTTTTTACGAAGTTGAATTTTTCCAATGTACACGTTTTTAAAAACGTCTAATTTTTCCAATGTACACGTTTTTAAAAACGTCTAATTTTTCAAATTTACACTTTTTCAAAAGGGCGTAATTTTTCAAATTTACGCTTTTTTGAAAGGGCGTAATTTGTCAAATTTTCACGTTTTCAAAAGGGTGTAATTTTTCCAATTAACGTTTTTTGAAAAAGTAATTTTCCCCAAATTTTAATTTTTGAAATGGACCAATTTTTCCGATTAATATTTTTCCACTTTATTTTCCTTTTTTCCTAAATGAGTGCTTAAGTCCCCTAGGACCCACCTCAGGTACGCCCCTGGCTCCAGCTTAGAAAAAACGATGGGAAATCATCCTGAAATGAATGAATGGTTTGAATTTGGACTTGGATTTGGACTTGGACTTTGTGTTCGTGTTAAGGGCAGAAATTCTATAGATAGTAAAAACGCGTAGGTAGATCTACAGGCTGGATATATACATAGGACAAAGCCAAAACCATGTTGATTTTATAGGAAGGACGTCGGTTAGAAAGCCCGAGGGGAAACGCATTGAAGATTCTGTCGTGGATCTTGTGAGAAAGATTTATTGTTAGTCAAGAAAGAATTGGTTGGAGCGGAGGACATTCATTCTGGTTGTGTTTCTGGCTTTGATTCTCTGAGATGGTTTTAAATTTTAATGATGGTCTCATGTCCAATTTTAAACTGGACAATGTGTCTGCTTCACTGGAGTACATGGGTACTGACTGTACTGGCTGGAGTTTTTGGACACCTATAGTGTTTTGTGGCATGGAAAGTCACGGCACGGCATGGCTTTACAATGTACAATTGTCCACTTGACTCTCATCATTCTCAATTCATTTCATTTACCGCTGCCAAGAAAACCTTTGGGACGTGGTTCTATTTGTGTTGGTTAGCGAGGCGAAAGGAGTTTTAAAATGCTCGCATGTATGTATGTATGTGTGTATTTCAATTACGTTTTCAATGTGGTATCTCTATGTGGGTTATTCCTGTAGTTGTATTCTTGCTGTTGTTATTTGGAAAGGTGGATAAATTGGATAAATGTGTAGGTACTTGGCTTTAAGTAGTTTTTTTTGTGATGATGATATAATTGTTGTGGTTGAAGTTTAGGTGAGTACATAATATCTGTATACCTAGTTAAAATGTAAGCTATCCGTGTTAAAGTGAGGTTCTACTTGACTATACAGGTTGTGATTAAGTGTGAGATTCAGCTTTTTAAACAGCGTAAGTATTTTATTTGTGACACTTTTGGAAGAATATAATTATAATGTTGTACTTAGTCAAAATTGCTTTATACTAAGTCTTGATTTTTTAACAAAAACGGTTGTGGTTTTTAGATTTCTAACTGTTTGGAAGTGGGTTAGTTAAAACTTAGAACTACATATTGGACGTTTTAAACCTTTTTGAAAGGATGAATTAGAAATTCTTGGTTTGAAAAGTTGCAATAAATTAATCATTTTTGAAACGTTATATTTCGATGTTTTTGAAGTTTTTGAAAAGTTTTAGTGGGTATTTTGAGTTTTGAGGCTTTAGAAAAGTTTTAATTTGGCCTTTTTGAACTTTTTGAAAAGGTACAATTGAACCTTTTTGATGCTTTTGAAAAATTGTGATTTGGATTTTTTCTATTTTTTGAAAAGCTCCAATTTTGTCTTTTTTGAACTTTTTAAAAAGGTGTAATTTTGCTTTTTTCAACTTTTTGAAAAGCTGTAATTTTGTATTTTTCGAAAATTTTGAAACGTTGTAATTGTACTTTTTTGAACCTTTTGAAAAGGTACAATTGAGCCGTTTTGCAGGTTTTGAAAATTCCTTATTTGGTCATTTTGCACACTTTACAAAGTGTAAGTATTTTGATGTTTTTAGAACCTTGTAATTGGAACGTTTTGCACCTTTTTAAAAAGATGCAACGGTGGACTATACATTTTTTCACAAAGGATTCCAACAAAATCCAGATGTTGTTTTTACACTTTCCATGAATGTTCAATAACCAGTAATCCTTGCTCCAATAAAATGTGCTTTAGACTGGTGGCAATTTTAAAAAAGACTCAATAAAAGTTGTAGAGATGTCACGTTTTTTGCTCGAAATCCCAAGTACCTATATCATCATTCTACGATAACGATAATACAGATAGGCAGGCGATTTGATGCGATTCGATGCGATGAGGATGACACTAAGCCATAAACTAGGTACGTGGGCTCCAATAAATAGAGCTTTCTAGGAAGGACGAAAGACTGTTTTATTGCAGCTGATCCAACCAAACCAAACCAGGCAGATACGCATCCACTACTTGACTCGTGTCTTGTCTTCGATCGCATTTGCCTTTTCGTGAACCTTTCAATTTTGTTATTGCCACTGCATGGCTCGCATTTTATGATATGATTGTGATGACTTACGTTCCTCCCTGTCAGTTTAAACTTAAGGTCCTAGGTCCTCCGACTAGTGTCAATCTGTCATCATTTCCTCGTCGGTCTTCTCTATAGCATTCAGTGGAATTATTTTGGGCAATTGGAAAGTTTATTGATGAACTCACACCGTCCAAAGTATGTCCAAATTCCAAATCACACATAAATGTCATCCGGACTATCTGACTCTAAAATCATGTCGGTATCAAAAAGAAAAACAAAAACAAAACCAAAACCACTCTGATGTCAATTTCATACAGTAATTGTACAAATACAAACACATGCTCGTGTCATTGAAATCATTATGACATTATCAATTCCTGTAATCTTTAGATTGATCGGGCAGAGTTTACACATACATACGTAGTCAAGACTTTTCCTTTTTCCCAAATTCTCTTTTATTTTTATTGACTTCTTTTTTGCCTCTCTCTTTTGGATTTGACTTTGACTCTGACTCTGACTCTGTGATGGTTTGTCAGTCAGTCAGTCAAGAAAGACAAGACAAGACAAGACCGAATGACATGACATTGCAATACATGACATGGAGAACAGTACAGAACAGAACAAGTCAAGACAAGACAAGACGAGGCAGCATAAAACACGGAGGAAACAGAGCGGAGGGTAGATTCTCATTTCGAATCTTCACTTCTTGGTCGACTTAATTCAAAACTCAGTTTTTCTCATGAGGTTTTTAGATGCAATGAGTAGTAAAAGCAAAAGCAACAGCTGAACAGGAACAGTGAGAGTCTGTCAGGCAGATTTGTGTCAGGGAGACAAGACCAGACCATAGACCAAGTACCAAGTCTCTGATTTCTGTTTGTTGACCGTTAGCTCTTTACGTATTTAGTATTTAGTTGGCCATGCTGACTCTGGCTTTTGTCTGTCCCTTTTTTATACTCGGCTTCTATATCCTTTATATTTAACTGGCCGTGTCTTGTCCTGTCCTGTCTTGTCTTCAGTAGCGCCCGCAGGATTTTTTTCGTGTAGGCCTGGAAAAACTTGATCTCATCCAGTGCAAAATTTAAAAAAACTGCATCTTTTCTAGTATAAATTAAAAAAAAAAAGTTGTGCCTTTTCCGCATAATTTAAAAAAACGTTTTGTACAAATAAAAAAAACCGCGTCAATTTATTGAATTTTTTTAAAAAAAACCACGCCTTTTTCTTGTTTTAAAAAAAACTGCATCGTTTTCGTATAAATTTACAAAAAACTGCATCGTTTTCGTATGAATTTAAAAAAAACTGCATCGTTTCTGTGTAAATTTAAAAAAAACCGCGTCTTTTTCTTGTAAATTCAAAAAAAACCGCGTCTTTTTTGCGTGAATTAAAAAACTGCGTCGTTTCATGCAAATGTTAAAGAAGGTACTGTACTTCCTATTCCTTTGTAGGCTGAGGCCTACGTGGCCTACGCCTAGCTACGCTACTACTAGTCCTGGTGTTGGCGTTACGTTGGTCTTGGTGTTGGGTTTGGGCTTGAAAAACTTGGAGAGAGAAACTGACGCTGGTAAAATGGGACGTTAAAATAAAACGAAATGGTATGGTTTAGGAGTAAATTGTTAATTCTTGTTTGTCATGTCATAGAAAATCATGGTCTTGTCTGGTTTTGGTCGTCGTCGTGGTCGTGGTCATTTCAGTTTCGTTTTTAGCATTTAGTTCATACATTTATTTAGGTCCTGCTGAGACTGTGAAGCAAAAGGAAAATGACTACGATACAGATACAATCCTACAACATAACACTTGCTACTGGTTCTTTCTTCATCAAAGACTAATACCAAGAGAGTTGATTTCCTTTGTGCACGATTCCAAATTCAAAGACTATGTCACTACTAAAATCCCAGCCCAAAATCAAGATCCTTGTGGATTGTAATTGTAGATCCACTGCTAAGTCCTTTGCATTGGTAGGTAGTTTGGTATCGACATGACTAAAGATTGCTCATAAGATGTGTGTTTATTATAACACGATCACGATTGCCATTAGATTTTTCATAATGGACAAAGATAGTTAGTCTCAGTATGGGGATCTCACAACTCAGAACAGAATGCACTTAAAATACTTTTACTATTGAATTCCTTTGCGTTGCTTTGTTTGGATTTGGATTTGGCGTCGGCTTTGATTTGGCCATAGGCTAAACTATCAGTAAAAGCCTGTGGGCATTACTGACAGTATTTGTAATTGACTGAATGTAATTTAGTAATTTTATTATGCTCCTTAATTTAATGCTCTAACTTGTTTCACTTTCTATATTGTTCCATAGTAACTAAAGCTACTTTTTTTAGTACGAGAGTCTCTCGTGGTTCGTATCGTAGGTTCGTGTAATTGTTTCGCGTATATGTATATTTGTATTTGTGGGCCTAATTGTCTATTTATATTTGAGACGTCGGTCTCGTTGAGCGCTCGTCATAAAGGGAATTCCATATTGGATTTTGTGACTGAGAGAACACTGTGAGCTGAAACTTGGCGTAGTCCTTTGGTCTGTTCTACTTTGTTCTGTGGGTAATTATGATGATGGTGACTCTCTTTGTCGTTGTCCTTTGCCCCTGACTGGGTTGGATTGAATTGACGAAAACTCTCGTGTATACCTACATTTTGTTCCAGACTTCTCGGTATTTTGTGTTTTGTACCGATATTTGGTATTTGAATTGGAGATGGAGAATGGATGTGGATGTGGAAGTGCGGAGCACTTTATATTTCCTTGGTTCACTTATTATGGGTCCACAGGGTGTCGTTGGATTTCCTTCTCCATTTTCTCTGTAGTCTGTGGAGATCCCATTTCGACATGAAAAAGAAAAGACAACAAACGCATTCCCTGTTTCTGGATTTCAGCCCCTATGTCCATGTTTTTGTGGTGTTTCGGCTAGTACAAGAGTGAAAGAGACACTAACAGAAAACTGCGACATCGACAGCGACCCAAATCTGTGGAGATGAACCTTAGACAGTCATTACTCTCTGGATTTATTTATCAATTACAGGGGCAAGGAAATTGAAGTCCTAAATCTGTAGAATATAAGGGAAGGAACTGTCACTCTACTCTGTGGGATATGGGATGGAGTTATGTGTATCTTATAACTGCATAGGGAATTTTGAGGGGCTGTAGGGCTGGTGCTGGTATGGTGTGGTAAAACTTGATGGCTGGGAGTAATTAAGCTCAAAATATGAGTACTTAATGAATGTGTGAAAAGAAGGCTACTTTGAGTATTTTATTGTGTTTCTGGTGCTGGTTCTGGTTCTTGTCAAGTTTTATTGTATTATGTATTATCTTGGATATGATTTGCTCCTAAGTACACTGTAAAAAGTAGTGCATTTAAGAGCCAACGATCTACTTTTATTTTGTTTAATTATGTGTGTAGTTATGATGCATCTCAGGTTTGCCTAAAGTGCATCTAGAAGCATAGAAAAAGCTTAAAAAACAGATTTTTGCTTTTTGAAAATGGTAGACAAATTCTTAATTATATATACATTTTTAGAAAGGTGAAAATATTCGTAATTAAGCTTTTTGAAAAGGGCAAAAATTTTCATAATTAAGTATTTTAAAAAGGGTGAAAATATTCTTGAACAGGGTGAAAATTGTGGCAATTATAGGGATTTTGAAGAGGTGAAAATTTTTAAAATTAAAGTGTTTGAAATGCGTGGAAATATTCGTAATTACACTTTTTGAAAAACTTTGAAAATATATTTTTTGCGTTCGTCCAAAACATATCAAAATTGCATCTAAAACGCATCCACAGCCCAAAATGCGTTATTGATGCATTTGTGACTCACTTGAGATGCATCCTAACTCTGTATCACCTAACACTTTACTAAATAAGAGTAGATTGTTACATGCATTTTTTTCCTATTTTATGACTGTCTAGTTTTTGCAGTGTGGGTACCTACATGTGAAGTCTACAATCAAGCCTTAAGAATTTTTCTTAGATTTTCCTCATAGCTAGATTTGACTCGATTCGATTCGATTCGATTTGCTTTGATTGCATTCGAATTCGATTGGCTGTAGAGATATTAGATAGATAGTAGATAGGAATTCATACTTGTTCTTGTACTTGACTTGCATATTCGTATTGTTGAGCATAATGTTTATTGTCACCATTAAAATAAGTGCCATGTCATGTCACAGCTGAGTGGATGCTGCAAGTGAGGCGACAATTAACCAAAGCAAAACAGCCAGCCATCACAGCTTTACCAATCCAAGTCAAGGTTATTAAAATTCGAATATTCATTTTTCTTCGTTCCATTTTTTCTCCATCTCTCTCTCTGTCTTTCTCATCGTTGTTAAAATTTCAAATCAAGTTTTTCTTCGCATATATATGTTAGTAATTCTTTCAGACTAATCTACTCCTAATGATGTGTAATAAATAATATGTAGAATGCACATTGAAAGTGCTTAGCTTTCAAGCCAGCTTAAAAGTTAATGGCTGTGAGGACAGTTATTAATTTAGCACTTTTGAAAATTTAAATAATCATTGAAATTGAAAATTATCGTGTGTTGGTATTTAATGAAGTTAGGCAACACAAAAAGGGAGTTGAGTTGAGTTGAGTTGAGTGGAATGGAAGGGAATGGAATTTGAGTGGATTACCTAAGTACATACGCATTTACTAAACTGCAACACGTGCAATTGAAGACACGCGTTGTTCGTCGGAATTCACTGTCTAAAAGAAATTGCTCAAGTAAATGTAATTTAGTCAGTCAGAAATCCTTGGATTAGGATTACATTTAAAAATGCTCTCTCAATAATTGTAATTGTAATTGAAAAAATTGAAATTGAATTACAACAGCATTTATGATTATGGCTGTATGTAGAAGAAAATTCAAATTTCATTGTCAGTTTCGACTCTATCAGTATGTAGTGATGTGGAAGTGATAATGGTGTGTCAAGTCAATATCTCGTCAGGATTTATTGGGAAAGCTGTGGAGGGTTTATTAAAATTTTAAAAGGTCATTATGCTATGACAATGATAATGTTAGTTACTAATATTTTTCCTTATTATCATTACATACATAGGAGGTTGATCGATGCCTAATGTAAATACTACATTTAATAATTTCTACATGTCGTTATATAATTCATTGAGAAATGGTAATAGTAGTCATCAAACTATTAGTATGTCGATGATAATGATAATACTACGGTTCTTAAATCAAAGATAAGGATACTATTCGCAATGACTTTGGCATTGGCTTTGGCTATAGCTCTAATAGTCATTTAATTACCACTTGTCATAACTGTTTGAGAGATAGTCATAAAACATGTTTTATTACATTGTAATTAAGTTAGTGTAAATTGCCAATACTCATGGACTAATGGCTAATGGAGTATAAAGATAGTATATTAAATTAAATAACGCATCATAGCATTAGTATTAGTATTCGGAAAAGGAAGCCATGTAAATATATAAAACCAAAACGAATTCAGTTGGGAATCCAATTAATTATTCATGACAGTCCCTCTCATAGTCACAGTCGCAGTCGTAAAGGTCACACCTTGTAATTATTTGTATTGTTATTGTTCGTGTATCACAGTCACAGATCCTTAAAGATCACGGAAGGTGGATAAAGGATCTCAACTAATATACATATGCATATAATTGCTTGTGATACTAATAATTACTAATACTGATATATAGTAAGTTATATACATGGTAGGCATCCAAATCGAATTCCCAGCTGGGCAAAGGGAAGATGTCAAGTTTTAATTTCAAATTGAAATGGAGAAATGTGTTTTGACTTTTTGACGTGACGTGACGTGACGTGGCATGAGTTCCTTATTGTTATTATTAGTTCCCGTTTATGTATTTCAGCTCGCATTGGAATTCTCTAACGTAGGTGGCTACACAGCTACATAGGTAAACGTAAAACAATGGAATGGAATGGTAATGGTAGTGAATAAAATGCAGTTGCAGTAGCTGCATCGAGATGGACTTTACAGTGGGGATAAAATGGTATTTATTTTATTTACAAAGTCAGAGTTAGAGCCAGGCTTGGTCTCGGTTGTTTTGTTAAGGACAAGGAAGGAGGGGGAAATAAATGCATTTTGATGCAGTTGAACTTTTTATGTGCATCGGTGTTTATGCGTTCCTCCGGATTTATTATTTATTTAGCATTTCACCGTCGACTTCAGGGGTCAAGTTCAATTTCACTTTCAGTTTAGACAAACACAATCTTAAAGTGCAAGTGCATTGCAGTCAGATACAGTAGAGTAGAGATAGGAGGGGACGAAATGGAAAAGAAACAAAAACTTTTACGACGATGCGATCCCCGAATCATAAGATCCATGATCGTCTACAGTCTACAGGGGAGCTCTGGCCAGTCAAAAGGAATAAAGGAAATAAGAAGTTTAGAACACGAAGGTACAGAAATAGAAAACACGTTTCAAGTTCATCCATTTGAATTCTGTTGGTACGTATGTATCTGTACAGATATTCCTTTCGGTTCCATTCTCATTGTTTGCAGACTCTGAAATGCAATTTTATTGTGATGCACTTCGTGTGTCATTTTCCATTGTCGTTTTCGTTTTCGTGCTCGTTCTCGTTCCCGTCCTCGTTACGTGTATTTGGATTTGGATTTGGATTTGGATCTCGACGTGGACGGACGTTCCTACATTTTTTATGCTCTTGACTGTTCTGCTTCTGCTGTTCTGTTGAGAGGAAAAAAAGAAGCAAAAATTCAGAGTGCATTTTCGAGATATTCCCTCCGTTTTTTGCCCAATCTTCTTTCCTCACGCATGCTATGCTATGCTATGCTATTCTATGGTTTTGGTATGGTGCGTGTGTGTAAGCTATTTATATGGAAAAAGCAATACTTTAAATAACAAGGTCTTCGGCCTCTTTTTTCCTTTTTTGCTTTGCTACCTTCCTTCATATTAAATTCTAAATCCAAAGATTCCCAATACAGCTCCAGAACCAGAGCCAGAACCAGATTCCAAGTATCTTTCGGGAAGATGGTAGACGGTCTTTGCGTCAACACAAACATGAACCCTAAAAAGTACTACTGCAAGTCAAACGGTTCGTGGGAAACCTAGGAGTGTGTTATGTAAGAGTGGAGAGTCATAATGTAGGCATATAGATCACGATGAGGAAATACAGATACACATAAATGCTTTCAACATGGTGTAAATTCGTAAATTCGGAAATTCCTCAATTCTTGAATTCCTTGATGTTGCTGGGTGAAAAAAGTTGAGTGCATTTCTCCATCTTCTACCCGGTCTTGTTCTTGTTCCTTCAAGGATATGATGCGTGAACTGTAAACTGAAAATGTAGTTAAATTACGTACACTGTAAAAACTAAAGGGTCTTCAAACACGGAAGAAATTTTAGACATATTTGGTATGATTATAAATGCATTTAAGATGCATCTTAAAATGAAAAATTGGTCGTCTTTAAAAAATTGGACATTTTCAAAAAACCTTTAAACGGAAAAAATGGATTATTTCAAAAAACCGTCAAAATAAAAAATTAAGCGTTTCGAAAAAACGCTAAAATAAAAAAATCGGACGTTTTCAAAAAACCTCTAAAAGAAAAAGATTAACGTTTTCAAAAAATCATCAAAATACAAAATTAAGCGTTTCCAAAAAACGTTAAAATAAATAATTAGACGTCTTCAAAAAAAACTTAAGTAAAAATAAACGTTTTTAAAAAACATTCAAAAAGAAAAAATGAACGCTTTAAAAACTTTGTGAAATTCTAGAATCAAACGCTAAAGAAAATCTTAAAAATCAATAGCCTACTCGCCTTTAGTATAATTAAGGAAGCAGTTAGGATGCAGCTTAAGTGAATCACGAACGCATTAAAAATGAGTCATTTTTTAGATGAATGAGCTTGAGATGCATTCTCCATTTGCATGCATAACTAAACTAAGGGTTAAGTTTCTGGCATTTCAGATGCACTCGTTTTTACACTGTGCTTGCGTCATATATTCATATGGTTATGTTCGATCTTGTTCTTGCTCTTGATCTCTGATCCAGCAGTAAGTAATGTCTTCCGTAAGGGATATATTACCATTTCTTTTTTTTGCATTTTGCCACTACACCCTACATATATCGATGCATTTATCCTCTCTCCCGAGAAAATAAGGGGAAGAAAAAGACCACTAAAAACTGAACCGAGACCGGTCTTCCTTCCGTTGGAAAAAACGGACGAGGGGGATTTTCCCTCAATACTCTTGACTCTTACATGGCTTACATGTACTGATATCTGTATATGGGTTTGTTTTTGGTGGAGGAAAATGCGGGAATTTAGATACTTGTATGTATTTCGTTACGCACAAAGAACTTAATGATCTCCACGGAATAATTCAGTCAATTCAGGATTCAGTCATGTGAGCATTTTACGAGTTGCTGACTGGATGAGTGAGTGAGTGAGTGAGTGAGTGAACGCACTATGTATGTACATATGATGCAGTGCAAAGGATGCGAGTGCAGACTGCAATTTAATGTCTCCTTGATGTTGATGCGTGGATGGGATGTGATAGTGATGGGGAGGATTTATTAGCAGAGACAGAATTATGGTGACGTTTCAATGTCAACGGAATACGGAGACGGAGAACCTCATCGTCAGTGTAGGCCGCTAATCGTAATACAGATGGATACATGATTTGACATGGGCTAGAACACCACAGTGTGACTGTGTAGACTTTGATGGTTCGAGTTTCTTCCTTTGCTTGACATTATTATTCTTGATGGTTCCTCTCTTTTTCTTCTTGCTATTCAACGAGGACAGCAAGAACCAGAACCAGTATGAGAAAAAGGGTGACACTGGCTATGTTTTTATAGGACCAGGCCAAAGGCTCTGCACATAAAGCGTCGCGGCAAGGGTCAAAGTGGTCATAATTCATAAAATCCATTCAAACATTTTCAACGTGCGTGGAGTTATGAGATTTAAGTCAGTAGCGCCCGCAGGATTTCTTGTTGTGTAGGCTTGGAAAAAACTTGGTCTTATTCAGTGCAACATTTTAAAAACTGCATCATGTCTCGTGTAAAGTAATCATAATTGACGTCTTTTTCATATTAATTGAAAAGCACGGCATCGATTTCGTGTAAATTAAAAAATATGCCGTCGTTTTTATGCACATTTTTTTTAAAAAAAAGTGCGTCATTTTCGTGTAAATTAAAAAATCTGCCGTCGTTTTTATGTGGGGTTTCAAAAAAACTGCGTCATTTTTGTGTAAATTTAAACAAATGGCGTCGTTTTATTGAAAATTCAAAAAAAATCTGCTACGTTTTCTTGTTTAAAAAAATTGCGTCTTTTTAAAAAATTTTAAAAGAAGGTAGTGTATTTTTAAAGGCGGCTTTTGTAGGTCTTGTTCTACGTGAGTTACGCCAATTTACGGTGCTGTTGATAATTATGAAGATTTAAGAACTAATGCATTTTTTGATGTACAGGACACTAATGAATATTTTTTTGTTTCTTGCAGGTAAGTACTTTGGCTCTCTTCCTCCGTCTTGGAATTGCAAGGAGGGACGAATACGTAGTTAAGAATTCGATTCGATAATTTGTTAATGTACAAGCTTATAAATTTTAAAAGCAATTCATATATACATGCATATATGTAGGGACCTATCTATAGGTGCTTAGTACTTTAGAGCTTCATCTGGTTTAAAGCCCACATCCTTTAAATGATGAACAAGGCAGGGGAAATAAAGCAACTAAAACACATGCTTGTTATGTGGAAGATGAAAATTGGCTATTGCGTGGAGTAGATATTTAAGGCAGTAGCGCCCACAGGATTTTTTACAAAGCCTACGCCTAGTTACGCTACAGATTTATTGGTGAAGTGGATTAGACTGGTCTGGTGTAATTAATATCCTGAGCTGTAGTACTTATTAGTTTGAAGCAATCAGTCATCTTCATTAATCAAGTGAGTCGTTAATCGTCAATTTTAATAGGTACGTTGAAAATTTACGTAGTATTTATGTGGATGCAAATTCTTCCTTGATTCCTCGTATTGCATTTGCTATTCACTGTCGATCCTTGATAATCTCTTGTGTCTGGTTGAATAGAATGAGAATGAGAGGAAGAAGAGAAAGAAAATCGGAAAGGGAATTCGGATGGTCTTTTCATCGTCCGTCGTTCATGGCTTATTCATTCAAACTAAAACTATGGATAAAAACTAAAGTTGGTAAAAGTGTGAATACCAAGCTCAAATCCAAAGCTAAAGCTGAAGCCAAAGTTTCTTTAGAATTTATCATTTGACTTTGACTTCCACGTCGACAGTCGACGGCAACTTGACTTCCCTTTCGTCATTCATCATAATATTATATTTTGATCGAAGCGTATATATTTAACTAGGTATGTATAAGGTGTACAGTAGTGTATATAATTATATGCAGTATAGGTACATAGAAAAGCCTTAGGGTTAGTATTGGTAGGTTGTGGTAAGATTAAGATTCTCCCCTTATTCTATTCCTTCCCTTATTCCCTGTACAGTCATTTGAGAAATTCAGAATTCTAAATGTCGAAATATGCTTCTTATTGAATGGGAATACTGTAGGGATTCTAGTGTACGCTGTAAAAACTGGTGCGTATAAAACCCTCGAAGACGCTGGATTTTAAATTTTAACGATTTTTTTGAAAGCGTACAAGTTTTTCGTTTGACCGTTTTTTAAAATGTTAAATATTTAATTTCAAAGGCTTTTGAAATTGCTTCATTTTTTATTCTTTTTTTGAAAACGTTGCATTTTTTATTTTTAGAATTATTAGAAATCGTTAATTTTTATTTTTTTAAATTAAAGATTTTTGAAATCGTTAAATTTTCTATTTTAAGGATTTTTGAAAATGTTACGATTTCAAGTTTTGAACGTTTTTAAGGTGTTAGATTTTTCATTTTAAAGCATTTTGAAAAACGACTTTTGGCGCTTTACATGCACTTTTTTCTGTTTTAAGATCCTTTAGTTTTTGCAGTGTAGGTACCCATGTATATATATACATCCCTATAAGAAATGAAAATCTAACCGGTAGAATTCGGAAGTGGAAAGTGGAATAACAAAACAAGTGAAGGAATAAGTAAGAAGAAAAATGGATTTAAAATTCAAAGTTTATTTCCATTGATGCCTAAAATGTTTTCACTATGTATTTACTTCCATGATAGAAAAATATGTCTAAATCCGTATAAAAAACTTTTGCACGGGATAAAAATAGAAGACTGATTACGATTGTGAGTTTCTGATTTGCTGACTTGAAAATTGAAAGGTTTTTCGTGCACTACCTTTAGATACCTATCCTATCCATTTTTTCATTTCCCTTTCCCTATACTCAATACTTTCAAATATTCCTCCAAGTTTTTCTTTTAAGTTTAGGTGATTCTACTAACGGAACTTTAATTTCAATAGAGTACACAGTACACGTGTATTCATTTTTGATTTCGAAAAATTGATTCCGGTATGTAGAGCATATAGAAAGAAAATTGTTTCAAGAATAAGAAATTGCGCACTCGAAATGAATCAAAGGACGGAATTATGTTGGTATGAATACTACGTATGTATGTATGTATGTATTGGCGGCAAGTTCAAAGTCAAATGAAGCAATGCAATGCAATGGTGTGGTGGTGGTGGTGAGAGTGAATGAGAATTCATTATTATTAATAATAGAATGGAAGAAAGGAAAGGAAGTTGGAAATAGGAAGCAAATTTTCTTGTGCTCGTTCGTGCATTCATTTCATAATAATTCACAATTTCATGCTGAGAATCAAAATTGCTTACGAAGCATTTTTTTTGTCTTTTGCATAAATACTGACGATGAGTAAGAGAGACTGCGGGAGTTTCGAAATTCCACGAAAACTGTCGAGAAAATTTGAAATGAGATTAAAATTCAGAGAGTAAAAATATCTGCTTACTTCCTGTTTACTGTTTGCTTGACTGACATTATGACAGCGACATAGGAAATCTTGAAAAAGCTACAGACGTAGGATTTACATCGTAAAATTCCTAGGGTTTTGTCAGATGAACCAGAACCAGAAGGCATATTCTGGTTTTACATATGATGATGATGATACTAGTAAATATGCTAGGTTTGGTTTATGCGTAAGTGTAATAAAATACAATGCCTGACATGGACGAAACTTTTTTTTAAAAGTAGACATGCCCGGGAGTAAGTTGTAGGTTGAAAGTTTGAGGTTGAATCTTGTCTTGAACTTTTAGTACTGTACGGACTCTAAAGATGTACGTATGAATCATGAATTATGAATTATGAAATTATTAGTATGTATTTAGACTGTGGATGGAAGTGGAATGGAACGTGACACTGCACTGTTTTTCTACACTGTATATGTACATAATCAGAGTACAGACAACAAACCAACCAGCGTCAGCATATTTTACCATTACCATTTTTACATGCGTGTAATAAAATTTCAAGTTGGGAATTTCTCAGTCATACTTTTGATCAGGATGTATAAAGTATATTATGTGTATAGAGCTACACTGTCAAAAATGGTTCGTCTAACACGCCAAAAATCAAATATTGAGTATGCGCATGAAAGCTGATAGGTTGCGTCTCAAACTTGCCTAAAGTGCATCTAAAACGATAAGTTTTTACTAAGCTTGCGGTGCTCTTGATGTGTTTCAAAATGATTGAAATTAGAAATTTTGGGAGACTTAAATATTGTTGAAATAGGAAATTTTGAAACGCTTTGAAATTGCTGAAAACGGCAATTTTAAAACGTTTTCAAACTGGCAAAATAAGACTTTTTGAAATCTTAAAAATTACCAAAGTAGGAAATTTCGAAGTGTTAAAAATCGTCAAAATAGGCTATTTTGAAGTGTTCGAAAATTGTCAGAAGATGAAATTTTTAAGCGTTTAAAAATTGCCGAAATAGGAAGTTTTGAAACGTCTCAAAATTGTCAAAATAATAAATTTTTAGGGTTAAAAAATTGTCAAAATCAGAAATTTCGAATGTTAAAAAATTGTCAAAATAAAAAATATCGAAACGTCTCAAAATTTTCAAAATAAGAAATTTGGAAGAGTAAAAATTGTCAAAATAAGAAATTTTGAAGCCTTTAAAATTTCGAAAATATGAAATTTTGAAGCGTTTAAAAATTGCCGAAATATGGAATTTTGAAACGTATCTTTGTCAAAATTGAAAACACGTATGAGTTGGGTTTTGACGTTTTAGATACTTTGTCCCGTTTTAAGATTCCTTTGCTTTTACAGTGTACCTACTTACTTAAGTAGGTACACACTTAGACTTCGACTTTGGGTTTGGCATGTGCTTTTTAGCTACAATTTTTCAAGCTAAGCTGTCTTCTGATTAATAAACATCGCATGATACTAGGCGTGAGCATACACTTGCAACTGCATTACATTAGTAAATGCAGTACAGTGCAAGAACACCAAACAGAAACTGCAGTCCCGTGTCTGTGGAAGCGAAGGGATTTTAAATTATGTATAAATGTCATGTTTTTACGGTTTTTATATTATGTTACGGAATATATTATGTGTAGTGCTGATTATGTTTGTGATGCAGATTGACTGCCGGAAGGAACCGTTTGGGATTATTGCATTTTGTATATTACATTACCATAGTGTTATATTCAGTCGCTCCAAGGATTTGTCCTGGAAATGTGTGAAGCATGTTTGAAATGAGCAGGAATATCACGACACCGGCATTATGCCCAAAAGCACAAGACACAAGGTATCTAAATACTGGCTGGATATATAGAGTATAGCGATATCCTCTATATGTAGTGTACTAATATATTCCTTTGGCATCTACCTACATACATCAACTTGTGAGCCTGAATTTTGAACTACAGTCAAATCAGTTTTGACTTGACTTTGTTTACATCTCTCTTTGTGTGTTTTGATGAATGTTGAAATTTTTGAATTTTGTGAAGGGTGTGGGTCTGCGTTGATTATCTTTTTGATGAGTTTATTTAATCTCCTTCTCCTTCCAGCCAGCTTCCTGTCTCATGCCATGCCATGTCATGCTATCCTATGGCATGGGTATGGCATGGCATGGCTCGTTTCACTATCACCACCTTGTCATGTGTGATATGATGACGACGACGATGACGATGACGAGATTCTGTGTAGGAAAACAAGTATGCCCTTCTAGTGGAGAAAGCTATTCTGTATAAGGTACATATAGGGAATATATTTGTAGCAAATGAAACTACGAAGGTGCAGATCAATTTCTCAAATTCTGTTTTCTATAACCCATCATTATTTTGCTGGGTCTTAGTCTTGGGTCTTGCTCTTGTTCTTGTTCTTGTGTTTCTCGTTCATGAATTTTTGAGAATGTCAAGTCACTTGAGTTACTCACTGACTGACTGACTGACAGACGGAAGATGTGGTCTCACGTCTGATCTTTGACATGACATGCGTTGCTTCACTGTCCTGTCGCTGTCTTGTCAGCTCGCAAGTTTTTCAATTTCCATTTCAGTTTTCGGCCTAGTTTTTGGGTCAGCCTTGGCATTACAATTACAGTTAGTAGATATGTAAAGTACACTGTAAAAACGGGTGCTAAAAGCTTACTTGTAATTACCATAACTAGGATACATCTCTCATTCGAATGGTCGTGTGATGCACTTAAGACGCATCCTAAAATTCTAACTGCGTCCTTAAGAGGAGTAAATACGAGCAAGATTTTTGAAGCGTGAAGCGTTTTGTAATAAGGTATAAACATCTTTTTGAAAGCGTTCAATTTTGAATTTCGAAGGCTTTTCAAAACGTTATTTTTTTATTTTAAGGTTTTTTGATGGCGTTCGTTTTTTTAATTTAGAGGTTTTTTTGAAGCTTGATTTTTTTTATTTTAAGGACTTTCTGAAATCGTTCAATTTTGAAGTTGACGTTTTTTCAAAACGTTAATTTTTTCATTTTAAGGTTTTTACCAGGCGTTAATTTTTTGTCATATGAAGGTTTTTACGAGGAAAAATTTTTTCATGTAAAGGTTTTTTAAAAACGTCAAATTTTTAATTTTTTCATTTTCTCAAACTGTTGAATTTTTTATTTACGGGTTTTTAAAAGCGTGCAATTTTTTATTTTGAGATGCACCCTAACTGCTCTCGTAATTTTACTAAATACGACTCGGTTTTCATGTGTGTTTCACATGCATTTTTCCTGTTTGAGCGTTCATTAGTTTTTACAGTGTAGTTTTGTTGTAGTTGAATTCATTGAACTTCTTAAGATATTCGTAAATTACAAAGTTATGACGTCATACCTATTACCAATATCTGTGTATGTATGTTAAATTGTTAATGTGCTTTTGATTAGAAATTCTTCTCTTGTCATGGGCTCCATTCATCGTCAGTTATTTTACTAACTATAATACCTATAGATGGACGTTACAGATCTGATATAGTTGTGATTGGATTTGGATACACGTTTCGTCCGTTCTGTTTTAAAAATACTTGTGCTTGTGAAGGTAGAGACAAAAAGATGTTTGTCAGGAGGAATTTGAATTTTTTGCACTGGTTTTGAAAGCTTTAGAAAAAGATTTAAGACGAGAGAGTGAGAGTAGGTGATTGTAATTGTAATTAGAAATTATCTTGGGAGTTGCTAAGGATTATAAAGTTAGCATTTAGCTTTGGCTTTGGCACTGTGAAGAGAGTCTGTGTGTGTAGTTGAATATTAGTACATACATGATATTTGGAATTAAAAGTCGTGCATGAAGGTGTAGGCATAGAGATTATGGGAGGCTTTGTCCTGTCACATATTTAAGAATTATTACATTATGTTAGTGACGCAAGATGTCTTGTTTGCTTCCATGTCTTGATTTGGAGTAATGCAAAAACTTGTAAGTGCATTTAGCTTATATAGGAACTACAGATATTTATACCTTACATAGTACATAATAGCTACACAAAATGCAAACTGTAATATGTGTTTGGGTTTTTCAAGTGTACAGCAGATAATACACAGTAGATGTATACTCGTTCAGGTTTATTGCTCTCCTCTAGTACTGACACTAAATGAATCGCTTTGCAGTTTTTAAAACCCTTTAAAATAGGAGAGTTGGTCTTTTTGTAAAAAAAAAAAAAAGTAATAATTAATGTGATCTTTTCTTAGGAAAGCAAACATTGCATTTTGATTTTTTCTGTAAATGTGAAAATTAGAGCTTTTCTTTTTGTGACAATGTTTCATTAAGGGTTTTTGATCTTTTTGAAAAAGGAAAAATGTCCCCTTTTGAAAAATTAGAAAATTAAAAAACGTTCCCTCGTCTAAAACTTTAAAATACAAAAATTTCCCTCTTTTGAAAACATTTAAAATAAAAAACTTGTCTCTTTTCAAAAACTTTGACATTAAAAAATTTGTCTCTTTTCCAAAAACTTAAAAATAAAAAAGTCGCCAATTCAAAAACTCAAAATTTAAAAATTCCTCTTCAAAATCTCAAAAATAAAAAATGCCTCTTCAAAAACTCAAAAATAAAACAACGCCTCTTCAAAAACATAAAATTGAAAAATTTGCCTCTCTTTTAAAACTTAAAAACAAAAAATTGCCACCTTTTAAAAGTGATCCTTTTCAAAAATGTTAAGATAAAAAACTGTGCTATTTTTAAAAATAAGAAAATATAAGAAGTTTTGCATTTTTAAAAACCAGCCTTTTGCGTTTTATAAACGCGTAAAAATCCTGCCTTTTTTGTTTACACTGTATACCTACATCATACTACTTATATAGTATTTTCCACTTTTAAACTCTGCCTATACATACATATGTAAATACAAAATACATGCCAAACAAAATGTACAACTTTGTTCCTATTGTTCGTAAATTGTAATGGTGTAATTACCTGCACACTACCTAAGTACCTGCCTACCTTCCTCGTATCGTATCACATTCTGCACCGTCTCACAAACGGAGAAGTTTGAATGGGAAATTCGGCCAATTGGAAACACACATAGGACATTGTGCTCTTGCTTGTTTCATTAACTTGATTATTATTTGCTCGTCTTTCTAGACGTCCTGCTAAATGAAATGGTATTCCTGCATGATAACAATTTTGGTGAGAAAATTAAGAAGCGTTGGATCGTGAGACATTAGACATTCATTTGAAATAATTTCAGGCACCCTGTTGGCTTCAATTTACTAAATGTTTCTTCCAGTCAGCTCACAACTCACAAGTCCAAGTCAAAGTCAAGTCAAGTCAAGTCAAATGCAAGGCAAATTGCAGTTTCTACTGTATATGTGTATGAGCATCGGAAAGCAAAGCGAAGCTGTGCCATGTAGTGTTCTTAGGATTAGTTAATTACATGGCTGTACTGACACTGGCGCTTGGTTTGGCTTGGTTTGGTTGGATTTGGCTTAGCTCTTGGTCTTGGTTGATGGTACCGGTGCCTGTTACTGTTTCTGAATGTTAATTTGATTTCCCTTGTCCTCGGACAGATGCTTAACACGCATTACTTTGGCTAACTAGCTAGCTCTATATTTCATAGGCTTTGACTTGACATACCTAGACTTGGTCTTGGTCTTGGGCTTATCTATCTTCCCTTTCTTATCTCGCATCCTACATGGCTACAGATAATTCAATCCCAGTCTAATTATATTAGAATTAAATAGATAGATTAATTGTCCATTGAAAAGTGAAGCTTTTCATTGCATTGGATTGCATTGCAAAGTAAAAGGCAAAGGGGAAGTCAAGTCAGCTTAAGTATTGAATTGAAGCGCCTGGAGCTACGATACCTACACATGGATCCATGTATGTATGTAGTCCGGGCACGTATAATTACCTGTAATTAATTACGTCTACCTCTGCCTCCGTTTTGTTTCTCTTTGTCGTTCTCGTTCTCGATGGCGTTTCTTTATCTCCCTTTCAATCTTCTCGGAGAATCAATTTAAATTGTAATTATTCCAAATTGCATTTATTACCATGTATTTATTTCCTGGGATTTCATGGTTATTTTACCCAGTAGTCAGTTCACTGATGCTCATGAGCAATTCACTTCGTAGGCTTCCACATTGTACAATTTACAATGTTGAGGGGATCAAGCAATTATCCCATTGAATTTACATATAATTGCAATAACTCAAACTGATTCTGGTCCTGGTCTGACGATGAGTACGAATTTAATATGAAGATACCTACTGTTACCAAGTTGCTTATTTTGATTTTTGTTGTCAAGTTTGTTTTGATAATTGTGATTTAAATTATTTTACTGGCGATTGAAAATGTTTCAAATTATTATTCAAATTAACCGATTTCGGA
>JAAXYX010001122.1:0-26183 GCA_036851915.1 Ptenothrix huangshanensis
CAAAAAAAAGCCCAGTTTATTTTTAAATTTACAAAAAAAGGCCCAGTTTTTTTTAAAATCTACAAAAAAAAGCCCAGTTTATTTTTAAATTTACAAAAAAGGGCCAGTTTTTTTTTCAAATTTACATAAAAAGGAGCAGTTTTTTAAGAAATTCCACAAAAAAGGCGCTTTTTTTTAGAAAGACAAAAAACAGGGGGCGATTTTTAACTTGGTACAAAAAAGGTGCAATTTTTTAAAGAATTTTTAGAAGAACGAAAAAAGCGCAGTTTTTAATGAATTTTTACTAAAATTAGACTAAATAATTTTTATTCTAATAGAGCATTTCCCTCCGAAAAAAAACAAGACAAAACAAAATTTACACTTACGTAATTTCTCTCTCCCTTCGCAGTCCACTGAGTGGGGCAACTAAAAAAAAAAAGAAAGCACTTTAGCACAATTACAACAAAAAACAAAAAATCCAAGAAAGCGAAATTAAAGGAATTTATAATTTAAAAGCAATGACTTACTGTGCATAATTCCAAATTGGAGCCAGCATTAACAAAAACTAAGCCATCTGAGCACAATTTGGAGGTTGGTTGCCCGTTCTTGCACTCATAGTATTTGTCACATTGCTCCGGATCCGGGAAGAATCCGTTTGCTTCAAAGCATTCCTCGGCAAGTGGGAAGGACTCCGGATTCAGGATGTAATCGTCTTGCTCCGACTCAAAAGAGACTTCCGTTGTTGACGTCGTTGTCCTTTGCCTCTTCCGTGCATCTGAAACAGAGACAAAGATTTTTTACTTCAATTTCAATGTTTTCATGTGCCTCAAAGTTTTACAATTTTTAAAGTTACAAAAATGAAGTGATATTTTTAAATCTACGAAAAGCAAAACTGGCCCGGTGTTTTTAAGAATCTTTAAAAAAAGACGCAGATTTTTCTAAAATCGGCAAAAAAAAGTCGCAGGATTTTCTAAAATTTACAAACAAGACGCAGATTTTCCTAACATTTAAAAAAAATAGTCGCAGAAAATGTTTTGTAAAATTGACAAAAAATGACGCAGATTTTTCTAAAATTACCAGAAAACGACGCAGGATTTTCTAAAATTTAAAAAAAAGTCGCAGGATTTTCTAAAATTAACACAAAAAGACGCATATTTTTCTAGAATTACCAAAAAAAGAGGCAGAATTTTCTAAAATTTAAAAAAAAGGTCGCAGGACTTCGTAAATTTAACAAAAAAAGGCGCACATTTTTCTAAAATTACCAAAAAAAGACAGACTTTTCTAAAATTAACAAAAAACTGCAGTGTTTTCTAAATTTGCCAAAAAGCAAAAATAAATTAAATATTTATAATTAATTAAATTTATTTCTCACCACCAAGACTGAGGCAAGTGGAGAGCACGAGGAGGCAAATTAGAAATTGGGTTTTCATTTTGAAATGAAAATGTTCAGTTTTTGTAAAAGGGATAAGTTTGACAAGAGGAAGTGATGCTTGATTTGGGAAAATCTTGGGCTTATATACACCTCCAAAAAGTTATACAGGTTATTTATTTTCTTTCCCTTCATAATTCCTGCGCAATCCTTTTATTGAAAAGTATGTCGAGTGACACAATTTTGTCCAGAATTAAATAATCCAAATCCAAGGTCATCTGAATATCCTCACTCATCGTCAGTCACATTTTTAGTGGGAAGGGCGCCTTTGAAATCCCAAGGATTAAATTACTCAAAATTCTTTCCCTTCTCTAACCAAAGCCAAACTTCAAGGTTTTTGTCGTCATCGTTACATTAGAAATAAAAAGGAGAACCTTCCTCCAGGATTACTTTTATCCTGCACTTAAGAAGTCAAACTTGTGGTAATACATTGAATTCTTATGAGTCAACATTTCAATTGTACGACAAGCCTTACTCAAGGATTACGTCAGCTTTTGTCCTTCCCTTTGTCTAATTTATTATTCCAATTGTTTATTCTTCCAATGATTTCAATCACCTTTTCAACTTTTCACAAAATCCTGCATTGGATTGGGCTATGCATCGTTGCATGGACCTGAATTTTTTGAATATTTTATTACATTAGATTTAGTTGATAAGGAGCGTAATTACATGGTACTTGAATTTTTGAAAATTAGTCCTTTTTTTAAACCATGTAATTTTTTTAATTAATATTTTTCAAAAAGGCGTAATTTTTTCAATTAACATTTTTCAAAATCACGTAATTTTTTCAATTAGGATTTTTCAAAAAGACTTAATTTTTTCAAATAACATTTTTGAAAAACACGTAATTTTTTCAATTAAGATTTTTCAAAAAAACTTAATTTTTTCAAATAACATTTTTCAAAAAGGCGTACGTTTTTAACATAACACTTTTTCAAAACGGCGTAATTTTTTAAAAATAAAACTTTTTGAAAGAGTGTACTTTTTCCAAAAGAGCGCTTTTGAAAAGGTCTAACTTCTTTAATTAACACTTTTTAAAAGCTCGGATTTTTTTAGTTTACATGGTAGACTTTTTTCGAAATGTGTAATTTTTCCAAATAAAATTTTTTTAAAGAGCGTAATTTTTATTTTGTGCGAAAAAACGCAATTCTGCCATTTAACACTTTTTGAAAGAGCTTAATTTTTCCAATTTACACTTTTTAAAAAGAATTATTAATTTTTCCAATTCACAGTTGTTTCAAAGAGCGTAATTTTTTTTATAGGACACACTTTCAAAAGATCCAACTTTTTCGATTAGTTTTTGATTTTTTGAAACAGCGTTTTTTGTTAAAATTGAAACCACATGATTGGAAAAGAACTAATGAAATGCAAAGCTTTGCCGTTTTCATGAAAAATAAAGAAATGCAATTACTTCAAGAAATATTTTTTGCCCAAATAGTTTATTCATTTTATTTTGCTCCCATATTTTTGGACCATTAAAAGGTGTTTTTGCATAAAAAAAATAAGAAACGATGCGCACTGTCAATAACTTGGGTCTTTTGACTTGCGTTTGATTGGGAAGAGAAGATTTTGACGCAACCACTCGGTCTTTTCCTCCAAAAGCTCCATTTGAATTTTGAGCATTTGAAACTCGTGCTTGTTCCAGCCTGTAAAAAACAAAATGGCAACAAAATTCCATCCTCAATGCGTTTAATTTTTTAATAAATTTCTATGCAAATTAATACAAATTGTAAGTTAACGGAACTAAGGAATTTTTCCCATACGATGGTAACTGGCCCCGAGCAAAACCAAAATGCAGATGAAGAAAACGGCAAGAGCGATGAGCGTAACTATGAATCCGTTTCGGCGCATTCCTCTCTTCTTGATGTTGAAATAATTTGGCCTGGAAGCTTCAGGAAATGAGGGAAGACTCGCCTTGGAATTCTCTTGAGATCCAGATTTTGCTAAAGGAAAACCTTGGCCCAGATCAATTATCACTTGGCTGAATTCCGCTTCTGGCAGCAGCGCCACTTCCAGCGGGTCTTTCTTCATTTTCAAAATTCAAATTTTTCAATTTTTTTTTCTGGGTCCAGCGAAAATTAAATGCAAAATTAAATGCTGTTAAGAACGTGTGTGAGTGCGACTGTTTAGAACCAAAGCTAAAATGCTAATGCGAAATAAAGTAAAACTCTACGAAATAATAACTTTAATCGAAATTCTGCGGTGAAATGCTCTCATTAAATTCTAGAGAATGAGAAAAATAGTTTTACTAAAATGATTATGTACATTTTGCAAATTAAAATGTGTGACAATTTCGGAGTCGTGTGCATCACTGATTTTGGAGAATCAAGTTCGTGGTTTTTATTTTGCCTTGTTGATTCAACTGAAAATGCTAGTGATTAGTTTGTTACTCAAAGCAGTTAGCAGAACCAGTAGCGTAATTAGGTAGGGTCATGTAGGCCTAGCTGTGCAAAAGATTTTTTAAAATACACTCTTTCAATTTACAATTTCTATCAAAAGACAGTTTTTTTTAATTTACGGGAAAATGACGCAGGTTTTTAAAATTTACAGGAAATCGACACAGGTTTTATTAAACTTACAGAAAATCGACGCAGTTTTTATTAAATTTACAGGAAAACGAGGCAGTTTTTATTACACTTACAGAAAATTGAAGCAGTTTTTTTTCAGAAAATCGACGCAGTTTTTTAAATTTACAGAAAATCGTTGCATTTTTTTGAAATTTTTAGAAAATCGTTGCAGTTATTTATAATTTACAGAAAAACGACGCCTTGTTTTTAAAAAATTTACAGAAAATCGACGAACTTTTTTAAATTTACAGAAAAACGACGCCGTTTTTGAAATTTGCAGAAAAACGACGCAGTTTTTTTAAATTTGCAGGAAATCGTCGCAGATTTTTTAAACTTACAAAAAAACGACGCCGTTTTTTAAAGAAATTTGTCGCAGTTTTTATTAAATTTACAGAAAAACTACACCGTTTTTTTAAATTTGCAGAAAATCGTCGCAGTTTTTATTAAATTTACAAGAAAACGACGCAGATTTTGTTTTTAAAAAGTAACACTGCAAAGGCGCAATTGTTTATATATTGCACAAGATAAGTTACAATTTTTTGAATGTTGCACTTGGATCATCAATATATTTATCAAGCCAACAGGAAAAACTATCCAGAGGGCGCTATTGGTAGTTAAAGTTCAAAACGAGATTAAAAATAAATTGTATTTATGACAAGTGAGAAATTGACTTGACTGTTTCTATCAGCTCGATAAAGTCAAGGTATTTGTACATAATTTGTAATGCGTAATAAATTATTACAAGGAGACGAATTAACTTGTCCATGAAATATCAAAGCCAGTATCTGTAAGTTGGCCTGACTCGTCGCTTTTGGTTGTAAAAAGACAAAGGACGGGGCAGTTGGCTTTGGCAACGAACGTTAATGCATTACTTCCATTTGAAATTCTTTCGCTGTCACTTAAACTGAAATAAAAATATGAAATAATTAAAGCAGAGCTAAAAACGAATTTTTAAATTTTTAATATTTATTATAATTTGTAAAATTAGTTTTCAAGGCTGATTTTTATTTTTACATTTGTCTCTTGGTATATTTTCCCATCTCCAAGATTTCATGGATGTTAAAGTTGAAAAGAGCGGTGCCGAAGCCCTTGATGGAGAATCTGGTTTCATTTTTAGGACTCGACACAACTAAAGTGACTTGCGTGTAGCCAGAAACTGTGTGCGTTCCCTGAGAACTTTTGTAGAAGACGCTGGAACTGGAGCTGGTACGTCCTCCAAAAGACGACTCGGGGCTCGACTCATTTTCTATTCTTAGGGAAAATCCCATGGATTTGTCCATCATCTCGTTATTGCTCGTAAAACTTAAATATAATCCACGAGAATTCAACTCATGCTCCTTGTTGGTCCTGAAAAAGCAGTTAGGAAAAAACTTTTTAGTATCGTTCCTTCTTTCAAAAAGGATACGATGTTTCAAAGTAAAACTGACTATTTTCTAATGGAAAAAGGCATTTTAGTAGCACATTCAGTAGCGTCTGTAGGCATTTTGTTTTCGTAGGCCTGGTAAAATGGATAGATGAGACGAGTGTAAAACTAAAAAAAACTGCATCTTATTTTGTCTTGAAATTGCAGTAAATTGCGTTATTTTCGTGTGAGTTTATAAAACTGCGTCGTTTTTTTGTAAATTTTAAAAAACTGCGGTGTTTTTCTATAAATCTAAAAAAAGCTGCGGCGTTTTCCTGTAAATTCTAAAAAAAAAGCGGCGTTTTCCGGTAAATTAAAAAAAACGGCGGCGTTTTCCGGTAAATTCAAAAAAAACTGCGGTCTTTTTCTGTAAGTTTTAAAAATCTGCGATGTTTTTGTGTAAGTTTTAAAAAACTACGGCGTTTTTCTGGAAATTGTCAAAAACTGGGTGTTTTTCTGGACATTTTATAAAACTGCGGTGTTTTCCTATGAATTTGAAAAAAAACGAGCGGGGGTTTCCTGTAAACTCTGAAAAAACTGCGATGTTTTTTGTAAGATTTAAAAAACTGCGGCCTTTTTCTGTAAATTTTAAAAAACTGCTGTTTTTCCGCTAAATTCTAAAAAAATACTTTGGCGTTTTCCTGTACCTTTACAAAAAGTTTCGCGTTTTCCTGTAAATTTTAAAAAAACTGCGGTGTTTTCCTCTTGAAGTTTTAAAAAAACTGGGACGTTTTTCTGGAAATATAAAACTGCGGTGTTTTCCTATTTTAAAAAAAACTTCGGCGTTTTCCTGTAAATTCTAAAAAAAACTGCGGTGTTTTCCAATAAGTTTTAAAAACGCTGTCACTTTAATTTAAATTAAAAAGAACAAACGTAATTATTTTTTATAGAAATGTCAAATGGCTATGTGTATTTCTAGAAATCCTTTGTTAGGTCTAATCATGTGTGGCCTACGCCTAGTTACGCTACTGAGCAGATTTATGATTGAAATTGTTTTTACTTACACAAGTTTTTCAGAAGTCAAATCAGAGCCCGGGTTTGCTTGGAAAGCATAAAGTTGACCTCCAGCATTTGAAACAACTTTGACCTTTAATCTTAAGGTGGGTGCCGAGGAATTGTTTCCATTTTCGATTATCCACAAACAGCTTTCTTTATTTGTGTCATTTTGGCCTTGCGTTCGCTTGTACGTATAAATGACCGGGGAGGAGAGCGCGGGGATTTGAATTATCCCGCCACAATCTAAAAATAGTAAAAAGAGCATATGCTTTACAAACAATTTTGTACGACTATTAGCCTAAGAAAACTAAAGATAAGTTCTCTCAAATTACCCAAAATCAAGTTTTTCACCTCTCCCATTTTTCCCACTTGCATTTCCTCGGAATCCAAATTCACTTTCAATAATTCTGTAAATATTTCAAAGGACAATTTAATTTTATTTTTTTGCATTACACATTTCATGTACCTGTGATTAGAATTAAATTATATTTTCAGTAGAGCCAGGAGGACTTTTTTCGTGAAGGCCTGCTGAAAAAATTCCATCTTATCTGATTTAAATTTTAAAAAACTGAAGCAGGTTTTGTGTGAATTTAAAAATATTACATCAAATTTTTTATGCATTTAAAAAACTGCACCTGTTTTATGTGAATTTTAAAAAAAACTGCATCTGTTTTGATTAAATTTTAAAAAAACTGCATCTGTTTTGCGTAAATTTAAAAAAAATACATCAAATTTTTCATGCATTTAAAAAAACTGCATCTGTTTTTGTGTAAATTAAATAAAACTGTATGAGATTCCGTATAAATTGTAAAATAAACTGCATTTGTCCTTTTATTTAAAAATGTTTTGTGTATCTGTAATATGTTTTTAAAAACTGCGCCAATGGCCTATACCACAGTACTTTTGAAAAAGCGCATCTCATCTCGTGTAAATTTTAAATGCCCCTGCCGACGCTCCTGAAAAAGTACTTGAATAGAAAAGTCTTACTGTAATATTTGATCCTGAGAATGCAGAGAGCGCAGCTGAGGACGATGGCGATGAGAAGCCAAAGAGTGCGCGACGTGAATGCCTCACGCCTGCTCCCGCACTCGCCCTCACACGTCAACGTATCATCCTGAGGGAAAAGTGGAAGCGGCACTTTCACTTCGCCAACAGATGGCCGTGCTCGCACCCACCTCGTGGGATGCCTTAAATAACGCGGCACTTCTAAATCTTTAAAACTTTCTTCCATGGCATCCCAATCAAACGGAGCTTTATCCAGTCCAAAACACATTCAATCCATCAACTCAAACTGCAGAGTAAAATTATTCACAGCCTTTGTTATCCATTTGGAAAAATGCTAAGGAAGTTAGCGGGAACGGACGTGGGTTGAATTCCGGAGAAGCTTTGTATGTCCATTTCGAAACTTAAGTGGAAAAAAACTTATGAGCCGTAATGGGAAATGAATTTAAAAGAAGTGACGAGGAAATATTACTACACAAGCTGCAATGCTGTTTTTATTAAAACTCATTTTTCCTCTGAGCTTACGATTAAATTAAATGAACGAATTAAACTTGGCTTGCGAAATTTATTGTTTTGTGTGATTAATCATAGACAAATGATACGCATGCGCTAGCACTTCAAATTAGTAGCGTCCGCAAGGGTAGGCATTCCAGGCCCTAGGTTTTTAAACCATTTTAAAGCTTTGCCTATTACATCTTTTCTAATTTAAACAAGAACAGACGCGGCTTTTTTAAATTTATACGAAATCAGACGCAGTTTTTGGAAATTTATACGAAATCAGACGCAGTTTTTTTTAAATGTATACGAAATCAGACACAGGTTTTTTAAATTTATACGAAATCAGACGCAGTTTTTGGAAATTTATACGAAATCAGACGCAGTTTTTTTTAAATGTATACGAAATCAGACGCAGGTTTTTTAAATTTATACGAAATCAGACGCGGTTTTTTGAAATGTATACAAAAACAGACGCAGGTTTTTGAAATTCATAGAAAAACAGACGCAGTTTTTTAAAATATGTACGAAATCAGACGCAGTTTTTTGAAATTTATACGAAATCAGACGCAATTTTTTGAAATTCATAGAAAAACAGATGCTGTTTTTTAAAATTTATACAAAAACCGACGCAGATTTTGAAGACTTAGAAAAGCAGATGCCATTTTGAAAATTTACACAGCAAAAGATACATTTTTTTAAAATATGTACAAAAGCTGATTCAGTTTTTTAAAATATACACAAAACCAGTTTTTTTTAAAATTCGCAAAATCTCCGATCCAATGTGCTTTTTTTAAAGTACACCAGAAAAAATGCTAATAGATTTTTTTAAAATGTGCACCAATACCAAATAAAATATATTTTATGAACAAAACAGGAACAAAATCCTGTGGACGCTACTGCTGACAGCGGTCGATTGCAACGACATTGAACTTTTGTGGTATGAGCAAAAGTGAATTGTCTTCACGAATTGTGGGGAATTTGCCGTTGAGGATTGGATCCGGTTTCAACATGAATCTCTGGCAAATTGCCCCGACGAAGAGAAAAAGTTCATCGCGTGCAAGTTGTTCCCCAAAGCAACGTCTAAGCCCCACCGAAAATGAACACATGGCCTCGTACTTGAGCACAGTTTTGCGATCCTCGCTGAGGAATCTTTGAGGTCTGAATGTCTCCGGATCTCCCCACACTCGCGGGTCATTCAAAATACTGTAAATGTTGAGGAAAATCAGCGTTCCCTTTTCAATCGAGTATGGGCCGATGTGCGTGTCTTCCGTGGCAGCGTGAGGAAGGCTCAGTGTGCTGAGTGGGTTGAAGCGCAGAACTTCCCACAGAAATGCTTCCAGTAGCGGACAACTGAGAAAAAGAAAAGAAGAGAAATTCAAATTATGATAAGCAAAAATGAAAGTTTAAAAAATGTGTTATTGCATTTGAATTTGAGGATTTTTGGAAAAAACTGACTGACTTGATGCGATCGCTGAGGGCGATGCTACGATCGTTCCCAACAGCAGAATCAATTTCCCTTTGGATCTGCGTCTGAATCTCAGGATTGCGCACAAGGTGAAGAACCGCCCACACGAGCTGCGTTGCCGTAGTGTCTCCTCCAGCCATAAAAAATTCCGTCATTAAGGCCAAAAGGTGGGTTTCTATAAAACACATTCGAAATTTCGCTGTTAGTCTAAAATCTTAGGCTATAGAAATGTAAGGCGTTCCTGAGACTGAATTTTTGGCAGGCCATGTGTCAGGTTAAAACAAATTTTTGAGAATTAAAGTATTTCCAAGCCTCGTAATACAAGCAAAGAGTTTTTGAAAAGCAGTTTTTTTTCAATAACCACTTTTTAAAAACCAGTTTTTTTCAATTACCACTTTTTGAAAACCAGTTTTTTCAATTACCACTTTTTGAAAGCCAGTTTTTTTCAAGTACCACTTTTTGAAAACCAGTTTTTTTCAATTAACCTTTTTTGTTAAGTTTAGTTTTTTCAGTCAGCAATTTTTGAAAGGTCGTTTTTCCATTCAAAACTTTTCAAAAATTTCTAATTATTTTAGAAGTGAAACTTTTTGAAAGGGTCTTGCTTTTCCATATTAAACTTTTTGAAAAGGTCTAGTTTTTCCAATTTAGACTTTCCGAAAAGTTTCATTTTTTTAATTAACGCTTTTTCAAAAAGTCTTGTTTTCTTAATTGCAATTTTTCAAAAGTTCCACGCTTTTTAATTAGTCTAAAAAGGCTTAATTTTTCCAATTATATAGCACTTTTTGAAAAGGTTCATTTTTTTAAATTAATATTTTCTCAAAAAGTCTCATTTTCTTAATTAACATTTTTTTGAAAAGGTCCAATTTTTCCAATTAACGTTTTTTTGAACGGAAGTAATTTTTCAAATTAACTTTTTTGGGTCAATTTTTCTAATTACTATTTTTTGAAAAATTGGACTAATTTTTCCAAAAAATTGCACACCAAACAAGCACCCACTCCAGGTAATTACATACGCCCATGTTCGTATAACTATATTTAGATGGTGAAATAAAATAAAAGTTTTAAAACTATTCGCACCGCCTTTCTGGCCATAGAATTCGGAGTCGGGATCCGAAGTTTTATTAATCTGTTGCCTGTAAGCATCCACAAGATTCTTCGGGGGAGTGCCTTTCAAATCAGCATCAGATTTCTTTCTCGCGTCAATACTCGTTCTGAAGTACGAATGGAGACCCGTGAGACTATTCGCCATTAGCTTTACTCCAGGAAAAAACGGAGTCCAGTTCATAATTCTCGAAATTGCTTTCATGCTTAGTTTAGATCCAAGTGCTAGGACATCCGGGAAACCCGTACATTTTCCGAAACCTCTAAAATTAAAAGACAAATTCAAAACATTCTTTGTATAAATTATATTGTAATTATTTTTTATCGGACTTTGAAAAATGTCTTTAGAAATTTCTGTTGACTTACTCATAAGCAGGTTGGACAAGTTGGAGCAGTCGCTGATTCTGCGTGGAAGCTCTTTCTCCCGTCAGGATTACCCACAATGTATTGAGGACTGGGAGGTAGAAGGATTTGTTTGGGGAAAACGGCTTCCCGCCAAAACTTGCCCAGTTTTCAATCACCTCCTTGATTTCGTTCTGGATAAACGTCTCCATGCTCTTTGAACCAAAGCCAAAGGTTTTTAGGTGCTGGAAGCAGAAGCGTTTTTGCTCCAGCCACTTTTTCCCCGAAGAATTTATTAGGCCTAATCGTAAGTCCATTCCAGAGAAAAATATTACATTTATAAAACAGCAAACAATTGCATTAATACAAAAAATATTAATTAATTATAAAATTAAAATTAATTTTCATGAAACTCAGTAACCATTTGAATTGATTATCAAAAAATATTAATTAATTAAAAAAAATTAAAATTAATTTTCATTAAACGCAGTAACCATTTGAATTGATTAATAAAAAGATATTAATTAATAAAAATTATTTTTTTCATCAGATTACCATTAGACCCCAAAGACATGTGCTGCCAAAATCCATTCGTTTCCCTCCCACAAAAAATTGGGTTTCGGAAAAGTTGTTTTCCCAGTTCGACGTCGTTTATCACTACGCCTCTAAAAAGACTAAAATTAACATTAACATATTATTAAAACCTTTATTTAAAAAAAATGAAAACCAAATTGTTTTTAAGATGGGAATTTCTCGTGATGATATTTTGTACCTGGGTATCCAAAAGCGAACGTCGATGATCTTGCCCTTCCTGCCCACATAACGCACAGCGCGGGTTGTTCGAAACTTGCCAACAAACACGAACCACAGTATTGCCCTAATTGCTGATAGTCCTAGAAACAAATTGCCAGTTAAATATCATTTAGAAAAATTGTTATTTTGAAAGTTATTTGAACTATTTGAATTACTTGGAGGTGGAACAATTTTTCGAGTTGAAGTTGAAATGAAATCGCCAAACAAAAGCTTTTTGAAGGGAGTCTTGAACATCCATTTGACAAAGTGATAGGAGGCTATTAAAGAAAGAATGGAGAAGCCGATCGGAAACATTAAGGCCATGGTGCTGAGAACTTGGTAAAGAATAAAAATTTAAAACTGACTCGGGAGTTGTTGATGACTAAAGAGTCGGAGAGAAAGTGATTGAGTGAATTGATTCCTCCGATCCAACACGAGTATCTTTCATTTAATTACAAAGTCAACTATTAATTGCATTTTTTGCATGAAGCTTCAAATAATAGTTGTAATAATTAAAAGTTTAATTAAATGACCAAAATAGAATTGTTGATGCAATTAATTCTTAGCTTTGACATTGCACGCATGTAGCTTTTAGACACATTGATAATTAATGGCATGGCATTCCCTTCTTCCTATTCTTAATTACTCACCTTCAATTAATACCCATTCTGGCTTTCAATTAATTAATTAATGTATTCTTCATTTTTCCCAAATTCTTTGCTTTTTCCCTTAAATAACTACAAAATAGCATGACGTAAGCAAAATTAGTTCATTTTGTTTGCAAAGGCCATTGGCGTATTCAGGGATAGGCAAGGGTAAGGGTATGTAACTGCTAACCTCTTAATTTTGAAAAATATTAAATTCTGTGGACAGAGACAATATACGAACACCAAAGCAAATACACGCCTTTACTATCTGGACTTTTCAAAAAGTATGGGAAAGTAAATGTCGGACTTTTTGAGAAAGTGTAGAACATAAAACTTCCAAATTTTTTAAAAACTGTAGAAAAAGGAAAAAAAATAAAAACTTTGACTTTAACAAAGTGCAGAAAATAAAAATTCCGACTTTTTGAAAATTTTAGAAAATAAAAATTCATACTTTGTGAAAAAAATGGAAAAATATAAACGCTCCGAGTTTGAAAAAGTGCAGAAAATAAAAATTCTGACTTTTTGAAAAACTGCATAAAATAAAAATTAATACTTTTGGAAAAAATGCAGAAAATAAAAATTCTGACATTTTGAAAAACTGCATAAAATAAAAATTAGTACTTTTTGAAAAATTGCAGAAAATAAAAATTTATACTTTTTGAAAAACTGCATAAAATAAAAATTAGTACTTTTTGAAAAAGTGTAAAAAAAAAGAATTCACCCCCTTTTAAAAAGTGCTCAAAATAATCGTTTGGAGCTTTTCAAAATGTTTACAAAATTATTTGGAGACTTAAAGCAGATGTAATAAGCAATTATCCGATTTTCCTACCTCGAAAAAAATCATGGATACGCTACTGGGAAAGGTAAGATTGGGAAGGCGAGAACGAGAAATGCGACCGCTATTGTTTCGCTTTAATTTGGGGATTCTCTTGGGAAATAATTCGATCGTTATGTTAAACACGGACACAATACAAAATGGTACAATGCAATTGTCAGTTGCCAAATGAAGTGCGAATCAGCGTGGGAATTCTATTCGTTTGTTCAATTAAAAGATCATATTAGTAGCTATCGTTTAAAATGACAACTTAATTTCCGCTATTTTCCACAATACAATCCACTGACCTTTTCCTCATCAAAAATTCTTGATTCATTCACAATCTCAGGCCAGGCTCAAAATCTGATGACGTAAAATCCCAGCGACTATTCCATGCAGAGTGATTGACGTCCACTCTCATAATTATTTTTGTCAGTCTTGAAATGCCTAAAGTCAAATTAATGCAGGCAATGGGTTGGTTAAATCAGCAAATAATTATACAAGGATATTGGGACCATGCGATTAAAAAAAAGAGCACATGCATCATGCAGCACTAACTCTAGGGGTACAGTCCTTCCAATGTATGCACCGAGGATGACTAATAATTATAATAAATTATTTCAATACTAGTATTTATGGCAACTAGAAACATGTGTTTGTGCCTTTCGAAAATGCCTTCTTAGACTCTTCGAAACATAATGCTAAAATAATACCTTTTGGATCTGAAAATGTCAAAATCGTTGATGCCTTTAATGCTTTTTTTAAATCGGATTTTATTTCGTACGTAATGCGTTTTGTAAGTCTGAAAATGCTGAAATATTTTATTTTTAGTCCATCCAAACCGCTAATGACGCCTTTTTCAGTATTTCGAACTAGATTGAAAAACATTTAAAAAGTGAGGCTTACGGAAATCACAATTTTTCAAAAGCTTTCGAAATGTGGGTGTCGAAGTGCATCAGATCTCAAAGAGTAAAAATGTGACCCAAAAGTAAATAATGCTTTTTCGGCTCGAAAATGCTAAAATAATGGCTTTTTGGAGTTAATTTGTATGTTTTATGCTTTTTCAAAAAATATTGTTTTTAATGCATTCATGCGTATCTATTAATGTTTGGAGTGAAAACAACTCCGCTTATCATTTTCTTTCTCTGTGAAAAATTGTGTACGAGTACAAAAAAATAAAAACAATTTAAGAGTTTAGTTAAAGTCATAATGTAAATAGGACTTTAGAATGATAATAAGACATTGGAGATGGGATCAAGTGGAAAAGTTGTATAATATAATTACAGAATAGGGAAAATAGTTACAAGTTACAAAGCATACGAAATACGAAGACGAAAGACGAACCAAAGAATCTCTACACATTGTATAGTATTCGTTAAACGCAGTAATCCTTGGATTGGTTAGACGAGGCAAGGTTTGGTTTGATTCTTTCGCATCTTGTTCCAATTTCAGCGATGCACAAGTTTAATTCCAATTTGTGTTAATTTCAGCAAGTAGTTGTTACGTTTGCAATTAAATTTGGTTTGTAAATAACAGAAAATTGTCATTGTCACATGATTGCCTTCTTAAATCGTTAAAAGTTTCTTGATCAGCTGTTTGATTCCATTGAGACAGACACAGACTAGTTGGAAGTTGTAACATAAGAAAGAATCCTAAAGGCATATTGTATCCTTTCTTACTTTCACGTCTTTTCAATTAATTGTGGCGCGAGATTCTATTCAACTTCGAGTCTTTTATCTTCGCACATTCCAATTGACACAAGTAAGTAAATAAAATTCAATTTAATTTTATTTAAAGGATTCAAACTACTAGTTTTATGCATTTAAGCATCATTCAAAGCATTGCTTATTCGGTTTAATACGTGAGTGCACTTAAACTACTGCATTTTAAAGTAGAAATCTCTAACTATAATAATTAATTACATATTGCAAGTCATTCTAATAAATAATAAAATTATATCAATTTTAATTCCTAGATTTGTGTTCCTATTTCGATTTAAACTTAATTAAATATTTATAGAATTTAAATCACTCTTAATTTCTTTTTTTACAGTGTTCACCAAAGAAAGAGGTGAAAATTAAAGCAGCATTTTAATGCTGAAAGTCCTGTCTTGTCTTCCCTTCCTTGTCTTTGTCTTGAAGAAATAAAATAAAATCGAGGATGGATATCAAAATAATAAAAGTGGAAGGATCGTTCAAATTGCACCCGACTTCGAATTCAAAATCGAATTTGAATTCCGATTGCAGTTCGAGTGCAAGTGCCAGTGCCAGTACGACAACAATCTCTGTGAATAAAACGAAACCAAAGCCAAAAGCGAAACCGAGACCAAAAAGTAAAAAAACTGGAACCAAATTCTGCCCTCTTGTCGTCCCTCCACCCCCACCCAATCAAGATCTTCTCCAGTGTCACCTTTGCACGAGTGCGAGCACGAAGCACGTGTACTACTTGGACAAGGAGAGTTTGGACAGTCACATCAAAAATATTCATCCTCCTCCCAGTTTCAAGTGTCACGTTTGCCACAAAGTATTTCGAAGTTCGTCGTACTTCGACAAGCACATCATAACTCATCTCCACGCAGGCCGGAAGAAGAGAAGATTCAAGTGCGACATTTGCTTCCTCCGATTCAATAAGAGAGCCCAACTCAACGATCATTTAGTCAAGATTCATGTTTACAAACGTCAAGGCCAAGGTCAAGGTCAGAGTTCAGGTCAATCTACAATTCAGAAACTTGACCTTGAGGGAAGAAATAAAAACTCAAAGCACAACAACAGTCAAAGCGATTCTGACTGCAACACGGAGTACATTGAGCGGGAAATCTTCAACTGCGAATTCTGCCCAATTGTCTGCTACACTCGGAGCAAATTAGACTTGCACATTCTTCAAACACACAATGATCGAGACAAGCCGTTCAAATGTTATTTGTGCTCTCAGAGTTTTGTCGAGCAGAAAGATTTATCACAGCACTTACAATCCCACGAGGGAAGTGGTAATGGGAATCATGACATGAACGTTAGTGGAAGTGGAAGTGCAGTGACATTTAAATGCGATACGGAAGAAGTTATAGAAATCGAATAAAGTAGGAAGATGCTCATCGTCAGTGACTGTGACAAACAAATTAATAATAAACGTCATCATCACTTATGCAATACAAAGCAGTAGCGTCGGCAGGGTAGGCCTAATAGCGGACACAGTTTTATTGCAAATTTACACCAGATAAGATCGTGTGAATTTTTTACAGATTCTCACGAAATTTTGCAATTTTTTGAAAGTTAACTCAAAATTACGCAGTTTTTTGTGAACCACAACATTTTGCACCTTTTAAAAAATTAGAGCAATTTTTTTAAATTGAAGCTAAATTGTGCATTTTTTTAAAAATTAAAGCAAAATTGTGCATTTTTTTAAAAATTAAAGCAAAATTGTGCATTTTTTAAAAATTAAAGCAAAATAGTGCTTTTTTTAAAAAAAATTGAAGCAAAATTGTGCATTTTTTTAAAAAATTAAAGCAAAATTGCACATTTATTTTTATAAATTAAAGCAAAATTGTGCAATTTTTTTTATAAATTACACAAAATTGTGCATTTTCTTAATAAGTTAATACAAAAAAATGGTGCATTTTTGGTGCATTTTTTAAAATTAACCCAAAATTGTGCAATTTTCTTTAAAAATTAATACAAAAAAATGGTGCAATTTTTTTAAATTAGCGCAAAATTGTTTAATTTGTTTAAAAACTATCCAAAACCGTGCAATTTTTCTTAAAAATGTGCATAATCAGTCATTTTTTTTTAAATTACACAAAATCAGTCAATTTTGTAAATTATGCAAAATCATTCTGTTTTTTGATAATTAGCACAAAATCATACAACTTTTTGAAATCTAAACAAAATCATGCAATTTTTTGAAATTCCCACGAAAACAAATGCAATTTTTATTAATATGTACACAGAATCATGCAATTTTTTAAAATTCACTCTAAATCATACCATTTTTAAAATATTTGCGCAACATCATGTAATTTTGTTTCAATTTACACAAAAACCACGGAGTTTTGTTGAAATTACATACAAAAAAAGATGCACTTTTTTTGTTTACATCAGTACATGTATAATTTTATGAAAAATTTACACAAACTCATCAACTTTTTTTAATAAATACCTATGCACTACAAAAAAGGTCGTTTTTTTACACCTGATAAGTTAACCAGTTTTTTAGTAGGCCTACACGAAACAGATCCTGCCGACGTTACTGCACACAAAGCGCGTTTTTGTTTGTATAATAATAATTAATTATTGTCCATTGTGCAATTGTCTATTTACTTTAATTCATTTACCGATACTTCCAATCCCTTTTCAAATCTCATTTAAAATATTTAATAACAAGGGAAAATTGAAAATGTTAGAATCTAATGAATTTCTTCTTTCATTGAATTCAAATTGGGTTTTTATATACCAATATCTTTGGTTTAATTAGAATGTATTTTATATTTAATTAGGGATAGTAGATTTTGGTTTTATTATTTGTGATTGTAATTAAACTAGTTTAATAAATCACTTGCTTTGTATTTGTAAGCAAATGACAAAATCACATTTCGCCTTTTATTTTAAGGGAGCCGTCCTTAAATTATTAATTTATTTCTATTAGTCATAGCGGGTAAAAATTTAGCATCACAGCCACAACTCTAAACATTAGAAAATTTTAAAATTATCGTGACACAGGGAGGGGATCTACAAATTAATCGGCCTTTTTTAGAATTGAACGGAAATCTTGCAGTTGTTTTTTCAAATTTTCACGAAAACGACGCTAAATTTTTTTGGCAAAAAATTGTTACAAAAATAACGCGTTTTTTCAAATTTTTGTGAAAATGACGTAGGTGTTGTTTAAAATTTTATGCAAAAATGACGCAGCTTTTCAAAACTTGCACGAAAACGATGCATTTTATTTTAACTTTCCAGAAAAATGGAGCTGTTTTTTTATAAATTTACACGAAAATGACGTAGATTTTTTTTCTTTTAAATTCTCATGAAAACGAACGTTTTTTTAATATGAACGGAAGAGCGTAGTTTTTTTCAGAATTACACTAAATAAGATGCAGCTTTGTAACATTTTAGACTGGGTAAGATAATTAGGTTTTTTCCAGGCCTACAAGAAATTAAATCCTGGGTGCGCTACAGTCGTTGCAATATTTTCCACCGCGCTTTTTATTGACGAAATTTTATTTGCCCATTGAATACATAGTTAATCAAGCATGAATCTATTCTTTTGAACATCTCTTTAAAAGCATTTTAACAGTTGCGAAGTCAGAATTTCGTGACTTATGTTGCAAAATTTTGGCCCGGGAAGAATGGGAACTTAGACTTAGGAGCAAAACTATTAAAGCCTCCAGAATAAATCCTTTTCGTTGGTTACAAGTGAGCAATTGAATTTTAAGTTGCGAGTTTAGAGCCTGTCCAACGACAAGGGTCCGCACATCTGCACACAACCATTAATTATAATATCCAATAATGCATTTAAGTATTTTGATATTTCTCGTTTGCTTTTAACAGAAATAGGGCGATTCTAGAAAATTAAACAGGCGGGCTTATTTGACCCTGTCAAAAATAGTTTTTTTAACGAGGCCTTTTGAAAAATGGCACCCTTGCCCAGGGGCGGATAGCAACCGAGTTTAGGGCCCGGGCAAAAATGAATAACCGTAGGGGCCCTAGAGGCTTTGGGGGCCCAATTTTGCCATTAACGTAATGTTAAAAAGCAGGGGGCCCTTCGGGCAAATGCCCGAATGCCCTAATGGTCTATCCGCCCCTGCCCAGGTTGCTGTTGCTATATATATTGTAGATCCACGGAATGTTAAATTGAAACTAATCTTCGTTGATAATGCATAAGCTGCATTAATCTTTTTCGTGACGTTACGTGATTCTTCGGTGGAGGTTGAGTTTTGTACCTTCAACGATGGTGTATGTACTTGTATTGCAAATTCCTGCATTGTATGCAAATAGGCTTTAAAGGCTAGGGAAGGCGAAAAGGCTATAGGTACGTAATATTAAGTTACGCAGTGGCTCAAGGCTCAACTTTCCCATAACGGATAATTCCCCCTTGTGTAATTCCCCCCTCGTGTAATTCCCCACCTTCGAATAATACTACCGGTTGCTTCGTAGTTAAAAACTATCCCTATAATTTACTCGATTCGACAAAAGTTTGGAAAAGTGCGGAGTGCTAGTAGATTATGATTCTGAACTTTGGCGAAGCACCATTTTAAATCTTGCATCTTTGTCGGGAAAATATGGAAAAACAGCGTTTTTTTGAAAATTTGGAAAAAATTGAAAAGCCCCAGTGTGCACACCTATTTACATTAGTAGATGCTCCTCGCGTCTCCCTTTCAATTGACACCTCACTCTCACTCACCTCACTTGTCCAAATCGGTTTAAAATGTCCGCTCGAAATTTGGATTTGAAATTTAAAAAATATGCGCATGGGAATGTGCAATTTGGCGTACCAGTGCCATAATGTTTTATTATATTTTTCCAAATTTTAAAAAAGTGCATAGTATGACATACCATTCGATGTGTCTTGGCGAGTACATTACGAATATAATCTTTGGTGAAGGACCATTTCTAATCTTTGAGTTTTTTCAAACAACATGAAAAAATGATCGTTGTTGAAAATGTTGAAAATTTTTAAAACCATGAATATGACCAACCACATCAACTACATTTTTAAAAAAAACACAAAAACAGGCAAAAAACATTTGCCCCAAAAGATTTACCTTTCGGCTTGAATGTAGAGGAATGGGCAAGAAATTGTTTTGTTGCACGGTTACGTTATTTTAACCACTTTTATATCAACGATTCACTTACTTTTGTGAAAGCTTGTGAGTTTTGCATGAGCACCACTTACCGAAGAAGGGGGGACACCAGGCACCACATACCGAAGAGAGTCGGGGCACCACTCACCGAAGTCGACGCGACGGTTGCAGAACACCCGCAGTTTATTTTGAAAAAAAAATATTGATTTTACTTGGGTTCCACTTACCAAAGCAGGGGACCACTTACCGAAGAAGGGCGCCACTTACCAAATAAGGGAACCACGTATCAAAGAAGGCTCGGGCTCCACTTATCAAAGTTGGACACCACTTATCAAAGAGGGTTTGGGCTCCAATTAATAAAGAAGGCTCTGGCTCCACTTATCAAAGTCGGGGGTAAAGAACACCATTCTACTGCTACTCGTTGGGTAAAAAGGTGGGGACGTGCACTGATAGAAGTTTTGATAAATAAGATAAATGGTTAGAGCACCATCTGCAATTCCAGTCAACTTCAAAGAAGTTTGATGGCGCAATATCATATTTGTTGTATATAATCGTAAAGACTTCTTTTAAATCACCTCTCTTACTCCTATCGCTTAATGTTTTAGTAGTCTTAATTTAATCTTTTTAATCCTTCTTCGTAAATTAAATTCTGAAGTGATGGGAGGAGACGAGTTACGAATTTTTGCACACTCTCCAATTTATCTGCTTCAAGGATTAATCTGCTTAATGCACAAGTGCAATGAAAATTCAAGTCTTTTTTCAATGACTTACTACCTTAATTGATATTTCGTAGCATTAATTTTAATACCAAATTCAAACCGCACATTCGCAACTGTAAGCCTAAATTCCAATTCGCATTCCACGTTGACGCACCGGATCGCGACAGCCATAATACGTATGAAAAGAGACAAAAATTCTGCGCTGAATCAGCGCTGTGATCGGCATGGTCTGGTCTGGTCCGGATTTTGTGGTCTGGTCTGTGTTCGTAGGAGCAGACCAGACCATTTCGGACCAGATGGATCTACAGTTTTTTAAATCCAAAAATCCAACTCAAAAGAACCAAATTACTACTTAGCTTTTTAAATGACTATTTAAATATTTCTGTGTATAGGATATATGATAACCAGAAATTCAGGTACTTGTGATCGTAATTTGGTAATGATATGGTCCTTTGTTTTGGTTTTTGTAAATTTTTGGGTTTTTTTTTTCCATAAATGGTCGGTCTAAGGTATGGTCTGGTCTGGTCTGGTCCTAAATCCTTGGACCAGGACCATACCTTTATGGTCCCGACCAGACCATGCCGATCACTAGCGCTGATGGATACTCACTCTAGAAAATTGATATTTGCTTTCTCATAAAATATTGACATTGAAAAAAGTCTTTGAAAAAACATCTGACCAATGGGAGAAGTGATATTATATTTGCTGCAATGGACATAACTTATTATTAGTGTGTAAAACTATTGCTACTGATTTTCTTTTTTTGCCATTGAAAAAAATGATCAGCGTAAAAAACTGTACGTGGTGGTAATTTATTTTACTAATCTAAGTTTTTGGACAAACATTTTTTTCGATTTCAATATTTTATGAGAAAGCAAATATCAATTTCAACGAGTAAGTATTCATCAGCGCAGAATTGTTCGCTCTTTTCATACGTATTATGGTTGTCGCGGTCCGGTATGTACACGTGACGTCCGATTCCGAAGCACAGCAAAAGACTGAGCGCATTAATTAATTGACCTGATATACTATAAGGGGTTACATAAAAATAGCCAGCGGTATATATAAAAATAGCTTCATACAACACTGTTTACAATATACTAAAACCAAAATAATCCCAAGTGAATTCAATAACAAAAGATAAAAGAGGTATAAGTATTATCCTATTCCTAAAACAACCAATCTAGTAGACAAGTAATACAAAAATAATTAAGTAGACAAATCAATTAACTAACACACTGAACACTTTAGACAGACTACTTTAAAATTCAGGTGTTAATTCTATTTACTGCTACAATAATCACATTAAATTAATAGGTAATAAGTGTGTAAATCCAACAACTTCCTATAATACTTACCAGCGGTTGTTACCGTCAAAAAGTGCTTACTAAATATAAAAATAATACATGTATAAGTTACTTAAGACGTTTAGTTAAAGATCAAGTATAGTCTTTAGTACAGTTATTGGGGGAGTGCGCCTAAGTGTAACTGGCTACTATAAAGTGTACTTTTAAAATTAGTAGTCTGCTTTGGCTCAATTTTCCAATTTTCGAAATTTAATTTAATTTAGTTCATATTCGAAAAGTAATAACACTAATTGCTATAGGACACGTGATTCTGATGAGCTGTGAAACTTAGACGTACTCCCCCTACATTATACTAGTTAATCGACAGTAACCAACAACTTTTATTCGATTTAAAAGTATCAAGAGAGCAATCTACATTTCACAAGTTACCAGGTGTGTTATTCCAAAGCATGGAGGTACGATATTGAAAGGAATGTTCGTGCAGATCAGATCGGTGAGTTGTAACTTGTACTATATCATCATGGATTTCATTTAATCTCTTTTTTACCACAAACATATTGTAGTTGGAGCATCAAAGAAATCTTGTAATATCTAAAATATAAGGGCAAGGAAGCTAAGCGAGGTTATACGGTCTGGACTCCAAAATAAATTATTTTGATCTGGATTTAAAGGAGCTTTTATCCAGATCACTTATGTACGTATGCGATCGCAATGCAAATGAATGAAAATGAAATGCGAAATTTACATTCGAAGTATTTTGTGGTAGCTCGACTGCAGCTCGCCTCCTCCTCAAGTAGCCCCTTTAGCCCCACTTGAGTAGAGTTTTGTTTTGCCAACATTTCTTAAAAGACCCAACCTTGGCCTCGATAACTGTGACATTTTTTTTAGTGCAGGTTGTGCCCTTGAAAACAAGGACAATAAAATCAAATTTTTTAAATTCATGAGCTGAAGCCGTAGGTGGTCTGAAATCCAGTATTACAATCAAGATTAAACATTGGTGGCCTAAAGCTGAAAAATATATAATTGATAAGATATATGCACAGAAATTGCATTTGAAAAAATTGATTTAGTCTGGTGGATAAGTCCAAATGTTATTTTACGAGAAAAATATTTCGAAAGATCCGTACATAAGTTTTTGCGCGGTCTTAGCTTGTTCGAGCTTTGGATTTATGTTTGTTTTATAATTTCATTATTTCTCGTCCAATATACTGACGTTATTCATTTTTATCATACTGAGAATTTTATCCGACGTCTTTTCGAAACTAGCAAACTTTTGACCAATAGAGTACTGATGCTGAAATTGTTTTAGGACAGAGAGGTCCTCACCGAACCTTCCAAAACAAAATTGCTAAAAAAAACTCGTGTTTTGGGGCTTCTTGCTACCTGAGGAGGAGGTTCTGTCTAATGAGCATAAACTACTCTCAGTTGTCCATATACCACAGTTAGAGAATCAAATCGCGAGATCTCGATCTCGAAAAACTCGAGATCTTGTGGGGAAATTTCGATCTCGAATTTCGAAGTTTCAATCGGCAATCTCGATCTTGATCTAGACCTTTTGAAAAGGACACGAGATTGGATTCCCTAGCCATAATCAAAGTATCACTTCCTTCTAATCTTCAATAAAAATCATCTCTACTAATTTAATTGACTAGAATGCTATATAAAATTGTGGTCGATAAAAGATTAAGTTGTTATAATCAGAATGGCCACATCTTATACCCTCTTATAGCTTCCCGTATATACATAGTGTGTAGTAATCGATAGGAAAATAATGACGTCGAATACTTACTGTTTTTTGGCAACTTACCAGTCTGGAGGATAATACTTTATATACTGTTTAATAAAAGCCTGAAGGAGCGTAGATCGTAGATGTATCCTTTTTGAATACCCTGCAACGGGTGAATTTCATAATCACCGTTTCTGCACCTGTAATATCTGATTATTTTAAGAGTAGTTGTCTATTTCGTCTAATCGTTAGCAGGAAGGTGAATGCCAGCCCCTGGAACATGGGCATTACCGTTGGCAAATGCGGAAAAGGAGCAAACGAGCCACACGACTTCGATTTTGACATGTTTGTGATTGGAGGTGGGTCGGGTGGAATATCTGTAGCACGAGAAGCATCCAAGTTAGGTGCTAAAGTAGCGGTTTGTGACTTTGTCCTTCCTTCCGGTATGGGATCAACATGGGGCCTTGGTGGTACCTGTGTCAACGTTGGTTGCATCCCCAAGAAACTGATGCATACTGCTGCCTTGCTTGGAGATACAGTCGTCGATGCCGCTTGTTACGGCTGGAATGTGAACCACAATCCACCAGAAATGAACTGGAAAGACCTGGTGGCAAGCGTTCAAGGGCATATCCATACTCTGAATTGGCAGTACAAAGTAGCACTTTTTCAATCCAAAGTAAAATTTTATCATGAATTTGCTACGTTTGTAGATAACCACACGTTAAAATGTACAAATATGGACGGCGATAGCACTAACCGGACGTCAAATCACATCGTCATTGCAGTAGGAAGTCGCCCACACTATCTTGACATTCCGGGAGGAAAGAGAAACGAGTTGACAATCACATCCGACGATATCTTCTCACTTAAGTACAATCCAGGTAAAATTTTGGTTGTGGGCGCTTCGTACGTAGCTATGGAATGTGCATCATTCTTGGCAAAAATTGGCTGTGAAGTTACAGTAATGGTGCGCTCCATTGCTCTTCGAAACTTTGATCGACAGATAGTCGAGAAGATTACATTAAATTTGGAGCAAAATGGAGTCAAATTCAAGTATGGCTTCGCACCTTCTGAAATCAAAAAAATAGAAGATGGTACACCACCCACGTTGCAAGTCACGTCTAAGAAAGTGGACGAAAAAATTGTAGAAACGTACAATACCGTACTGTTAGCTGTTGGACGAGATCCATGTACATCAGATCTTAACCTGGAATACGTTGGTGTGAATATTAATCCGGAAACTAAACGTATAATAACGAACAAATACGACCAAACAAATGTGAAAAATATTTATGCTATTGGAGATGTAGCTGACACCAGACCCGAACTGACCCCAACAGCTATTAAAGCTGGGCTCCTTTTGGCACGAAGACTGTACGGTAATTCAAGAATTGTTATGGACTATACAAGAGTGCCAACAACGATTTATACTGCTTTAGAATACTCCTGTGTCGGAATGAGCGAAGAAGCTGCCGCTATAAAGTATGGAGAGAAAAATCTTGAGATATATCACACTTCTTTCGAGCCCTTGGAAAACGCATTACCACAAAGGAACACTAATGAATGCTACATCAAATTGATTTGTCTGAAACCGGAAAAGGAACGGATTATAGGATTTCATTATTTTGGTATTGCATGCAAAACAAGCTCATATTCTTTTTAAACTTTTAAAAAATATCAGTACAAATGATAGTGCAAAATTTGAAAACTTTCCGAAAAATTTCCAGTAATTATAGAGTTACGATAATGCTAATAGCATTGACCGTAACTATCGAAACAACTTCGGTACAACACATAATTTAAAACAAAGATGATATAAAGTTAGACCATTTACAGCATTCAAAAAACTTATGTTTTAGGCCCAAATGCTGGAGAAGTATGTCAAGGATTTGCTCTTTCTCTTCGCTTGGGGGCAAGAAAGTCAGATGTTGATGCACTTTGTGGCATCCACCCAACCTGTGCTGAGCTCTTTACAACATTGAATATTACTAAATCCTCCGGCGTGGAAGCTGTGCACACAAATTGCTGAGCATAGTTCGAGCTAGTTGGGTTTCTGTGTATCTGACAGAAAGCCACTAGCAAAATCTAATGTGAATACTTCTGCTTGGAAGGAACTAATCTATTGGTTTTACGGCGACTAGAAAGTTCTTTCTGTATGACAATGTGATTTTAAACCCTCGACGAGGACGAGTCATATTTGATGCACTAAGTATTTACAACATTTCTGATAATAAATCTGATCGAAGAAATAATATTTAAATTCGTTGGTACCTGTCGGCACTCAAATTGACAATGTGTTAAATGGAAAAGAGTAGCATAAAAGAGTATGAAAACAAGGATGAATAAACGTTAGTACACTTAGTCATTGATCCCCCAAATACGGTACTAGTACACAATGATTTAATTTTATTCATAATTAATATTAATTCATTTATTTAGTTGACACTAGTAATTTACATACATAAGTTTTTCATCATTTATCTGGTTACCGATACCAATCATTTATATTAGAGGTATACCCTGGTCGCTGTAAATACGATGTAGTTTTGTAGTTTTGTAGATTTGTTAAAATTGCAGTGGGATTTTTTGAAAAAAATTTACATC
>JAAXYX010001123.1:0-26175 GCA_036851915.1 Ptenothrix huangshanensis
AAATGGATATGCCCCACTTTGCTTTTAAGAATTCATGAAAATGCCCCGCTTTGCCTTTACTTAGAAATGGATATGCCCCACTTTGCTTCTTAAACGACGAAATGTGAATGCGGCGAAGTGAGCAGTGCAGTCTTTCCTATTTTCGGACGAAGAAAAACATTATTTATTGCACATGCCGGCTTTTGGTTTTGGTACTAGAAAAAATTGCCACTGTATTTTTATTATTTTCTGAATTAATTTACAACCGCCTTTTATTAGTTCAATGCTTTGCCGTGCCCATGATCTATGCCTATAGAAAAGTGGAAGGCAACATACTTAATTCCTTACTTTTCTTCACCTTTCTTTATTAGTTTTAGTCCGAGGTAATAGTTAGAAAGGAAAGGCGGGAAAGCGTCACAGCATTCACTCTCACTTTACATTTTCCAGTGGCTTCAGTTGTTGCTCAGATATTCTTCCTAATTAATCCCAGTCAATCTCAAAAGTAAACCTCCTATTTTTTTCGTTTTTGTTATTTCATTTCATTTCGAAATTTTCATCTTGTGCAATTTTTGAGTCAGCTACGAATTACTGAAAATTATGGAGAAGCCTATTTTCAAACAATCCAGCAATTCTGAATTCATGCGGGAAATTCTGATTTAGAAGACTGTGGACTTTAGGTCTAAAATTAAAAATACAAACAAAAAAATACTAAAGGTGTTAGTGCGAGAGAAAAATCGGATTCGGTAGGGAGACTGATGAGAATAAAGAACGCGGAAGTGTGTGAGAGACTCTACGTCTACATCGAGAATAATCCGGACCGATGCGACGTTACATTTTTGGTGGGTCCGACAAAGGAAATTGTGAAAACTTTGCGAGCAGTGCTGGAAGTGTCATCGCCAGTGTTTACCAAATTGTTCGAAAATGTCTGGGATCCAATTTTGGCCAAACCGGAATCTGACGCTGATGGAGAGTCTGTTCGGGGAATCGCTCTTCCTGACCTTAATCCACGGGCTTTTAAAATCTTCCATAAGGTATGCAGTTTATTAGCCAACAAAAAACCAAGAAAATTATTGTGTTTTTACATTATTAGAGGCCGATTGATCGGTAACAAAAATGATTATCGATTTCACTTAAAAATATTTTTCTAAGCATGTACCAATACTATTTATTATTTTTTAATTACCATACCTAGTTATTTTTATCAATTCCAGCTACAAGGTTTGGCAAGATTATGCGAACCTCGAATATTTTGACCCCCGAGGAGCAAATCAAAATTTTCAAATATCTCAGTCTGGACGATGCAGAGTTGTGAGAGTCCAACCTTTTCAAAATTTACCTCTTACTGCTTTTCTCTCAAAATTTTAAAAGGCCAGTTTTTGAACTCCGGTGTGCTTTGCTTGCTATTTCTTGTAGAGTCAACTACAGCGTAGCTGAATTGGGTTTTATAACAAAGGCAAGATCGATGCTGTTTGGTCCCACCGTCTCCCTCCTCAAGCTCTTCAGCGCTGGAAAACAACCCCCATTCATTTGTGATGGACAGACTTGCGTTAATTAGTAAGCTTTAATAAGAGGCGATTCTAGAAAATTTTGCTCAACAGGCAGGCTTTTTGGCCCTTTGGAGTTAACAGGAAAAATTGAACCCTGTCAAAAAGTATTAAAATATTAAAAAATATTTTCAATGCTAGCCTAAAATAAGAAAAAATTGTGATTTGTGAGAAAATAAAGAAGACCCTTTGATGCGTTCAAAATCACATGCTAAATCCCATATAATTTTCGAGTTTTTCGCGAAATTTCCAAAATGACGCGCTTCACCAGCCTTCTCTTTAGACCTGTCTTAAGGGCCCGTGGCGTGGTGAGCAAATGTTATCGAAGATTTAGAAGATGGTGAGTGGTGAGATATTTAAACCCATTTGAAGTCACAAATGGAATGAAATGTATTAAATAATAAAGTTAATAATACATTTATGTTTAAGTGTAGTTATTACATGAGTTTGTATATGTGTAATTATACAATGACTTATAAATAAATCTGGGATTTAATGTTGTAATGCAGATCAAAAGCATAAACTATTATTTCTTTTATAGAACTACCTTTACGCATAACACTTTTTGAATGATAAGAAGAATCACGTTAGTAAAGGCTAATCCAAGGAGTCTGTTTGGCGGATCACGCACTACAGCTACGTAGGTATGTATACAGATATAGATAATTACATTGTTCCTTATAGAACTTCAGGGCGCACTACGTTATGTGATGATGATGAGGATGATTCATAACTTCTCTTGTTGATTCTTCTCATCTTTACCCACGATTCCCAGCAAAACTTTCACTTCTGAGTAAATACTTTTATGGAATGTTTCTATCTTATATTCTGTGGGGCACACTTGCTCATCAACAGTAATCGCCATCTTAACATTCTCACCCAAAGTTGTGGTTGTTAGTGTAGCTCCTGCAAAATACAAACACGTGCTACACAACGGAAATATTCGAAAAATGTCAGGATCAAGGTCGTTTATTAATAATGCCGTTTAATGTAGTACTGCCAAATAATTATTACGAGTTTACATAATAGCACCGGCTACGAATTAAAGAAAGGATGCGATGGCAGGAGATCATCTCCATGTGTAATTACGTTCCACTTGCTGACTCACCTATGCTCCCGCCAACATTCCCCAACGTAAACGTCGTATCAGTGCACTTGCAGTTAAAGCAATAATTAAGGCTATCGTTTGCAGGGAAAGATGACACGAGCAAAGTACACCCAAGATCGGCGAACATCAGCATGCGAGAAACAATTGAGGGGTAAAGTCCAACCAAAACGTAAGTCAAGTAAATCACCAATGGTGTTGCTGAATCCCCTAAATGTTGCAGCTCCTCATCCGCTAGTTTCAATCTTAAAATAGGATTCGTTTCGCCCACCGGTAGTCGACACATGACGAAACCACTGAAACCACGCCATTAAAATAAAGTATATCATTATGACTCATCATTTGTACAGGATTCGGCTGCGGTAAAAACTTGGCTGGTATAAATTGGCTCAAAATGGCTAAGCCCTGACACTTTTCAAGATTTTTTGGCACAAATCGGTAAAGATTGGCAAAAATGAGTAAAGGTTGGTCACCCCGCTGCCAAAACGTGTTAGTTTTAAAATTAGACCTTTTCGGAAAAGTGTTCATTTGAAAAATTAAACCTCTTCAAAAAAGCGTTTATTTACAAGATTTTACATTTTCAAAAAAGTGTTAATTTGAAAACTTAGACCTTTTCAAAAAAGTGTTGATTTGAAAAATTAAACCTTTTCAAAAAAGTGTTAGTTCGAAAACTTAAACCTTTTTAAAAAGCGATAATTCGCAAAAATAAACCTTTTCAAAAAAGGTTTATTTGAAAAATCAACACCTTAAAAATGTGATAATTTAAAATATCCCGTTTCAAAAAGTTCCAATTTGGAATAATTTCTATATTGTTAAAATGAAAAACTGCGCCCTTTTTAAAAAACCTTCTATTAAAAAAATAAGCCCATTTCAAGAAAGCGTAAACTGTAAAATTAAAAAATAATTAATACAAAATGTTTTCAAAATTGTTAAAAGAATAAATTATACTTGCTGAAAAATGTCGACTTTCAAACTTAGACGTGAGAAGGGATTAATCTTAATCTTGAAAACCATAATTAAAATCTCACAAAGGTAAAAAGGTCATTTTAACTTTAACCAATTTTTACCAGTGGTCAGTATTTAGGAAAAATTGCTGGTCAAAACCAAACCCTGATTATTAATTACTGATAAGGCTTGACATTTCAACCACAAATATATAATGCACACATTTATTTTATAATTTAAGAGACAGTACTAACAAATAATTAGAAAGTCCTTCGGAGTGACCTGGGAGCGGAATAGGTAAGAAAGCTGCCATTTTCTCAGGTACCTTCTGCCCAATTTCCACCATTACTTTGTGTACCCCACCTGCTATCAACGAATTCAAAACTGCTTGAAAACTAACACCGAATTTTCTCTTGATTTCCTTAATACCTGACACTGAGATATTGCGGGACTGTGAATGAAAATATTTTTTTCCTGCTTTAGCTAATTTCTCTTTGGGAACTCTCCACTCATTCGAGTCTTTTTGCAAAAGTCGGTCAATGGTAAGAGCCACTTGGTACGGGAAAAAGAGTGGAAGGAGAAGCCATCCTAGAAGTGGTCGGTTAGTTTCGAAACCAGGATTGATTTTTCGCTTCAAGTTGGCACTTGGAACTGCGCTCATCTTTTTCAAGTTTGTGTCCCCCAAGCCTTCGGTCATATTGATGAAACCATAGCCATCAGCCAAGGAATGATGAATTCGCGTCACAACAAGTGATTTTAGCTTGGGTGTGTCTGATTTTTGTTGTGAATCGTCCACGTAATTGTCAATAAGAATGAATTCCCATGCACTTCGACCTTTTCTCCAACCATTGGAAGTCATGTGGGCGATGATTCTCCTGAAATCATTTTCCCCAATCACCTTCTTGTTTTTGGATCCGATAGTTTTTCCATATTCTGTATGCTCCAACATCCTCACGTGATCTTTTATATCGAAATTTTCTATCTTCCTGAAATAATGGTATCCACCGACAGAAACGATTTCACACTTTAGTTCGGGGAATATGTGCTTTCTGGAATCACCTTTTACAGCGTCTTTCCCTTCCCGACTCTCTTTTTCAAGTATTCCGATAGTTACTCTTTGGCGCAAATCTTCGATTCTTATGTTCCCTTCGCCGACCCAACAATCGACGATGGTGAATCTTGGATTGGCTTTAAAATAGTCGTTAGCAAAGACTTGTCCCATGGGCTCCAAGATTTTTAGGATGTGTTTGTGATCCTTATGCATATAATGGACCCAGAGTTGGTTCAAGAATCGAAATAGAAAAATTGGAATGGTGATTATTACTAGCGCTGGAATCGACAAAATGGTGAATAGCGTGAGGAGAGCTACACGCAAAGTTTTCCTCTGCAGCTTCAATCTGCTCAGTGCAGTAGTGTATTCAACAGCGCCCATAGTAAGTTTCTGCAAAAATGTAGTTCAAAAGAATAAAAGTCAAAGTCTACCAGATGCTCAATTTATAGCTACAATGTTTAGGAAACTGCACAGTGAGATTTTGGACACGCTAAAACTCCCAAATTTTAAATTGCGATAAGTGACCCATCGTATTTGTTTTATTACTTTGATATGCAAACTATGCAATCTGGTGAATTTTGAGTTCGCTGAAAAATTGTTTTTTTCAAATTTTGAGTTTTAAACATTGTCCTTGAAATACCGTCGTTCTAAAAAATTAACATGTATGTTAGGAATTTGTATAGTAATACCTGGGTATTTTAGGTCAATCCCAAAAAACCGAAATTCGGGTCAAACTATAAATAACTGGTTTTTTAACTGGCTTCAAAGTTTAAAGTTCTAGCGAGTCCGAAAAGAGGTACAACATCCCACTGTGCAGTGGCTTCGAAACGATTAAAAGTATTTTAAGAGACAATGTAATTATTTAATGTAATTAGAGGAAAACAAATTCGGTGGTTAGTTGTATGAGTCAATGGTTCATTCAATTTCTTTTCGGTTTTCCTGCACGAAAGACGTAATGATTCATTAATCTTCTTCCGTTATTAAATAATGAAAAGTCAATATAATCCGTTTTAATTGATAAAAATTCAATTGGCTGAAAATGGTTAAAACCGGTCACTCATTTCAAGGTTCTCTTATAAATTGATGAAAATTGGTTGTAATAATATGAAAAATTCACCCTTTCGAAAAAAATAAGCTGAAAAAAATTAGCCTTTTTCAAAAGTGTCAGATTGAAAAAATTCACCATATCAAAACGTGTTTTTTTTGGAAAAGTTAGCCCTTTTTTATAAAAGAATTTATTGCAAAACACAGAAATAATTGATGACACATTTTTAAAGTTGTTAAAAGGAAAAACAATATATTTTTGAAAAACGTTGCCTTGCAAAATTAGACTCAAAATGTGTTAATTTAAAAAAAATCTCAGCCCGTTTCAAATAAGCTCTAATTTAAAAAAATTGTCTGTTTAAAATAGTGTCAATTTGAAAAATTAGCCCGTTTTATAAAAGGGTCCATTTCAAAAATTAGCTCGCTTTATAAAACGGTCAATTTTAAGAAATGCGCATTTCCAAAAAATGCGCCCTTGCTCATTTGAAAATTTTCACCTTTTAAAAAAGTGTTAAACGCATAAAATATACTTTTTGAGAACTGTAGGCTTGCAAAATTAGACTTGTGAAGTGTTAATTTGAAAAAATCGTAAAACCGTTGAAATTGCTACATAAACCAAATTTTTGCCTGCTTTTACAATGCTAGCCATTCAAACCGATTTTTACCAGTGGTTGCAAACAAAGTATAATTGGTGGACAAAACCAAACCCTGTTATGGAGTAAGGAATGTCAAGTGGGTTTCTAATTCAATTGCAAATTCTTGCGTTTTTCTAAGCAGTTAATTCGTGGAGTTATTAATTAATAATATTTTTTTATATTTTTCTTTGTTCAGTTTGAACCAGTTTGTCAAAACTGCAAATGCTTTTATTGCTTTGTTTCTAAATTTATTGTCTGTTCAATATGTCGTAACCGGTGTAGTATAAAGAAAGACAAATATTAATAAAACTTGACACTGTCCTCCAACGAGGGTAGCCTGAAAGACTCAGCATACGTAACATATTCTTATGACAAATATGATTGTTAGGGTTTTTGTGATTTGAATATTGTTTTAGAGAAGTCTATCATTAGGTAATAGGAACTGTCGAAAACAGATGATGGACGCATATCTGTACAGACTTCTTAAGGACAGAGGTAAGAATATCTTCAATAAGAGAAGAACTTAAACCGTAAGTTTTCATGAAATCCATGAAGAACTTTGAAATTTTTCCTCTCGCTCCTATGTAAAGCCCGATTACTTGTATATCCTGAAACCAGGGTTCGTAACTTGGCTGGCTTTTTAAAAGGGCGAGCTCAGAAATTAAATCCCCCCGTAAATACAATGGGACGACAACAATGAGAACTTCGCGCACAAATTGGACACAATAGAGACTCCACGAGGAGTCTCTATCCAATCCTATCTCCTCTATCCTCTCTCTATGTCCAATTTATGCGTGAAGTTCTTATTGTTCTGGTCCCATTGTGTTTTGTGGTGGCTTTTAATTTTTGAGCTCGCCCTTTTAAATAGCCAGCCAAGTTACGAACCCTGCCTGGAACCCAAGTTTGTCCTTGAATTAGGGAATGCATGGTTCGTAAATTGCCTTCTTTTCCAGGTTTACAGCCTCAGATTGTTTAGTCTTGCTCCATTCGTATTGTCGGACCTAGAATTACCTACTTTTTTGTCACTGTCATATGCAATAATATCAACTCGCCTCGAACCATCTCCAGTGCATTCTGCTTCTTACAATATGGACCAACCCATTTTCTTCACTGAATCTGCTATTAGTCTCCTTACGGCATGGTGACGATTATTCCGTAGAAGCTCACCCCTTTGACATTTACCAAGGACGTTTCCAAGAGTTTCGGTCTCGTTGCAGCCATGACGGCAGAAACGGTCTGATCCTAGGTCTGGTCGAGGGTTAGCTTTAACGGGCATTACGTTACCTACCATCTTAATAGCATTCACGTATTCGGAAGATGAAAGTCCATTTTTTGAACTATTGATTTTTTGACTAACAACTGTGAGCTAGCATTTAAAACGCATTTATAAGTGCCCGTTCCGATGTCACGAAACCCTAATAAGGATAAGGATGAAGAATGAATGCCAGACCAAACGAGGACCACGACCATGCAACTTAAGCACTTGTTTGTTTGTAGGTAATATTAATATTATGAGCAAAATGATGATAGATTCGAAGTTTATAACTTTCGTTGCTTTTGATTAAAAAAGACTTTGGTAATAAATCTAGTAACTTGTAATCATATATTAGTAATTGTTGGGATTTAAATAAAATTGTATTAAATTGAAATTTAGTTTAGTATTTGAATGTGGCATAAACTCAATATTTTTTGCATACCGGGTCGGGGGGAACCGGGGGACGAATTTGCAATGCCAATAATTTTCACTTGTGAAGTGCAAAATTTACTCTTTTATACTTAATTTTGCACTTTGCTTGTGTAAAACTTTTACACTTTAATAGAAATAATTTGGCTCCGCCCACATTTTCGTTTTACTCATGCAATGTGCTGAGCGATTTTATTCTTTGCGTTGTGTAAAAATTACCCCGTACGGGCAAGGACCGTATAGAGGTCCTGAAAGAGTAAAACTTAGACGGAAAAGAGCTAAACTCCTCCTATATTTCTTGCAGTGACGGAAAAATTTAGTTTTTAAATTCTGTAGTTTAACGCTCCCTTGCTCAAGTCTGTTTGAAATTTCCCGCGCGCGCTTCGCGCGGAGTCTTCATCTTTTTTAAAAACTCAAGATAGCAGAATTGTGTCCTTTCCTACTCTGCACAATTTAACCATATTCTTACCGAAATGTAATTACTCCGTATTCAATGTCGACTTGAAACTGCCCCGAAAATAATCATCATTATCATCATCTACGGGAATGCATTTAGCTCCTTTTCATTTTAAGGCTCCGTGCATATAGCCTATTTCCATGTTAGCAAAAAATGCATTTAGCTCTTTTTCACTCTTCTCACTCTTCTCACTTCTCTTTTCTCATGAGCTAAATTCAAATGGTTGTAAATACAATATGCCCTAAATCCAAAACGTCTTAGAAGTAGAATGATCTTAATCCGTCGGAATAACATTTAAAACGTCTCAAAATATCTTATTTTAATAATTATGAAGCGTCTAAAAATTTCTTAATTTAGCAACTTGGAAACGTCTCCTTTCTCGTTCTAAGCTTTTTGAACGTCTCAAAATCTGATATTTTAGCAATTTGGAAACCTCTCAAAATTTCTAAGTTAATAAATTTTGAAACTTCGCAAAATTTGCTCTAATAGGTTAAGATCATTTTGCTTTTCGAGGTATTCGAATTTAGCTCATTTTGACTCTTCATCGAAGAATATGTAGGTTTTAACAATTACAATTGCATTTTCTGCTTCATTCTTAATTTCCTCGTTGAATGGTCGTAAAAATGCACAATAATCAATACGGAAAAACAATAATGAAGGCTACATTACATTTAAGAATCTAATCTAAATTGTGTCGTAATTACAAACCTATGGTGGGTGTCTTATTCAATGAGCTTAAATAAGGCGTGACACAAGTGCTCTTCCATTATTCCAAATTCTAACATAAACACATCGTCTGGTCGTTAAAATTGATATTTCAAGATAAAGGTAGTTAAAGTTAACGACCATAGAATTCCAATACCGCGTATGTTTGTTCAGCCTACACAAACTACAGCCAATGGCGTAACCAGGGGTAGGCCAGGTAGGTCTAGACCTACCTAAAAATTGAAGCTTATACTAACTAAGATGCAGTTTCTTCTAAAAAAAATTACACTACTGAAGGATCAGTTTTTTAAATTCATACAAAAAAAGGTACAGTTTTTTAAAATTTACACTTAAACAGGCACATTTTTTTAAATGTATTCAAAAACACGCAGTTTTTTTTAAGCTTAATGAAAAACACAAGCAGTTTTTTATTAAATTGACAAGAAAAAGAAGCAGTTTTTTTTAAAAAATTTACACAAAAACACAAGCAGTCTGTTCTTAAATTCACACAAAAGGACAAATGGTTTTTTGAAATTTACAAAAAAACATGCATTTTTTCAGTTTGAACATAGACACACGCAGGTTTTTGAAATTTGGACTGAATAGACAAAGTACTTTAGTTGGCCTACCACAAAAAATCCTGGTTACGCCACTGATTACAACCAAACGCGCACCCAACTTTGAATTGAAATCACAATAATAACTCAGTAATTAGTAAAAACACAGCAGGAACAGAAGCAAATTATTACAGCAAATCATTAACAGCGAATCCACAAGGAGCTTTGAATCGGATGTTTTTAAAGAAATACATACATACACGCAACTTCCCTGCCCTGCGTGCGTCCAGCAATTTTCCCATCTCAACTTCGTGCAAAATTTTCATCCGACCCCCCATTTTACAAAATAAGATAGAACTCACACAAAATGGAGAAGCGGTGCTGGTATCACATCCTATTGATGATTTTAATTCATGGATTTGGAGCCTTTGGAATTTTCATGATTGCCACACTGCAGTCTTGGAAATGGGCTACGCTTTTATACTGTAAGCATAATAATTATTATTTTCTACATATTTCCAACATTATTATTCCCTCTCGCGGTTAGTCGTGTAGTAATTAATTTGGTTGACGATATTTACACAGGCTTAGCATCGGCACAGATTTCAGCCTCCTTCGGGACTAATGCGGGAATGCATCGTTACTTTTCCCACCGCTCCTACGCCGCTAAAAAGCCCCTGAAATATTTATTGTGTGCCCTGGCCACGTTTACTCTTCAGGTGAGACATTTTTAAAAAATGAGGAACAAAAATTATTTTTTACGAGTCGCATTTCCAGGCACGGATCCAGAGAGGGGGGCTAGGGGCTGTAGCCCCCTCCATGAAATTATGTGTAGCTACAATAAATATTTTTTTAGATTTAAACTAGCTATAATGTGTTTTTTTTTTAAATTTGCACAAAAGTAGGTACAATTTCTGGAAATTTACACAAAACCTGTGCAGGTTTTTTAAATTTACAAAAAAAATTCCTGGTTTTTTAAAATTTACACCAAAATGGATTCAATTTTTTGGAATTCACAAAAACCAAGTGCAGGTTTTTTAAATTTACAAAACAAAATTGCTTGGTTTTTCAATTTACAAAAAATAGGTTCCATTTTTTGAAATTTACAAAACAACTGCTGCAGGTTTTTTAAATTTACACAAAAATGGGTTCAATTTTTTGAGATCTACAAAAAAGCTTCCAGGTTTTTAAAGGTTAAGGTTTTGAAATTTACACAATAGCTGGTGGGGTTTTTCAAACATTACAGTAAATGTAATGAGGATTTTTTCATTATTTCCCTTCATGAACTTTTCCTGGATTCTCATCAGTCACACTCTCTGCTTTCAGAATTCGATTTTGTGGTGGGTGGTGATTCATCGGATGCATCACAAGCACACGGACACAAACAAAGACCCCCACAATATCAAGCAGGGCTTTTGGCACGCTCATATGGCCTGGATATTCAGAAAAACCAATAAATACTCGGAGGTCCCCGATCTACGAAGAGAAGTTGACATGTCTGACCTGGAGCAGGATCCAATGATTGTCTTTCAAGACAAGTACTAATAAATGCATTTAACATTCCATCTACGCATGTTTTTTCTCTATTGTGATGCGATTGGTTTCATTTGCTTCTGAATGGTTATTTTTATGTTTCTCTTGCACTTCGCACTCAAGCAGACATTTTCACTGGTTTTTTGCCGGAATAATAGCAATTTCCACATGGGTCCCTTGGTACTTCTGGAACGAGACTCTGGTGGCTTCATTCTGCATCGGAGTTAACTTGAGAATATGCTTCTCACTCAACGGCGGATTCATTGTTAATAGTCTTGGTCATTCACTCGGCTACAAACCATATGAAAAGTACGTTAAATCTGAGATCGTAGTTATTTTATTTACATTTTCAAACCATGCCGCCGAAAATATCACAAAATCGTCATCATCGGAAGGGATGGAACAAAATAAATTCCCTGGGAATTTTGGAAAGAAAATGGAATTGATTTTTGAACATTGGGAACAATGGGAATTTATTTTAGGATATTGGGAATTTATTTTGGAATAATGGGAATTTATTTGGGAATATTTGGAATTTCTTTGGGAATCTTGGGAATTTATTTGGAAATCTTTAAAATTTATTTGGGAATCTTGGGAATTTATTTGGGAATCTTGGGAATTTATTTGGGAATCTTGGGAATTTATTTGGGAATATTGGGAATTTATTTGGGAATATTGGGAATTTGGGAATCTTAGGAATTTATTTGGGAATCTTGGGAATTTATTTGGAAATCTTGGGAATTTATTTGGGAATCTTGGGAATTTATTTGGGAATCTTTGAAATTTATTTGGGAATCTTGGGAATTTATTTGGGAATCTTGGGAATTTATTTGGGAATCTTGGGAATTTATTTGGGAATCTTGGGAATTTATTTGGGAATCTTGGGAATTTATTTGGGAATCATGGGAATTTGTTTGGGAATCTTTGAAATTTATTTGGGAATCTTGGGAATTTATTTGGGAATATTGGGAATTTATTTAGAAAAATAGGGAGTTTATTTGAGAATAATGGGAGTGTATTTAGGAGTATTGGGAGTTTATTTGGGGAGTATTAGGAGTTTATTTGGGAATATTGGGAATTTATTTTGCATTTTTGAAAAATTTGGGATTTTTGGAAATCTATTGGGATGAAATTTATTTTTACACACTGGGAGTAAAAAATCATAAGTGGGAATCTCGCCCTCCCATATCATGAGCATGTTTAAGTTTCCCCTTCCAATAAATACACACTTTCGTATTAAAATCTTCAGGAGTTTTGAAGCAAGGGACAGCGAATTGGTGTCGTATCTCTCGGGCGGTGAAGGAACTCACAATTTCCATCACGTATTTCCCACGGACTACAGACAGAATGAGTTGGCCTTCAACCCTTTCAATCCTACCGCCAGATTTACCGAGTTCTGGGCATGGCTGGGATTGGCTTACAACTTGAAAACTGCATCTGTGGATGTTGTTGAGAAAAGAGCTGGAAGAACAGGAGACGGTTCAATTTACCCACACAACAAGAGCGATCAGAAAACGAATCCGGAAGAAGAATACATCTACGATCTACAACTCATCGACAGAGGATACAAGCAGACTGGGTGAAGGGCGAGTCATGTTCTAACGACAGGAGCATTGCGCATATTTTAGTGATGCAAAATTGGATTAGCTTAGATTTAAAACTATATTCGGAATTCGAACGGAGTATTGTGTCAGAGGAAAAATAAACTTGAGTTTGTGTTACAAGTTTGCAAATTGAAATTAAATATTTTCTGCAACATTGAAGGTTAAAGTTTTTGATCCTGAAAGCCATGTTTCAATTTTGGACTGAGGTCAGACGCGGATTTAGAGGGGGCTAGGGGCCTGTAGCCCATACGTAACGTTGAAATTATATGTTATGCACTTTTTGAAATTTGCAAAAAACAGCTGTGGATTTTCGAAATTTATACAAAAAAAGGTACAGTTTTTTTGAAAATACAAAAACAGGTGCAGTTTTTTTGAAATTTATACAAAAACAGGTGCAGTTTTTTTTAAATTTATACAAAAACAGGTGCAGTTTTTTTGAAATTTATGCAAAAACAGGTGCAGTTTTATTTAAGTTGACACAAAAACAGCTAAAAACAGCTGCAATATTTCGAAATTTGTACAAAAACAGGTTCAACTTTTTTGAAATGTACACAAAAACAGATGCAATGTCTTGTAATTTGAACAAAAACTGTCACAGTATTTTAATTTCCACGGAAACAGGTACATTTTTTCATAATTTGCACGGAAACAGTTGCAGTTTTTCAAAATTTACATAAAAACTGGTGCAGTTTTTTGAAAGCGGTAAAAGCGATGAAGTTTTATTCATTAGTCCTCATTAACTTTTTCTGAATCCGCACCTGATTGATGTTCAAGCCACTTTGGTATACAAAGTGGAAATTGAGAAATCATAAACCATTAACTGACAATTGCGTAAGTACCTTGACAATTTTTAATTTTTCTGAAATGAGAAACAAGAAGGAAAAGTATAGTTATGTTATATCTAATGCCTCCTAAAATGGGGAATTTTTTTGAAAGCATTTACTGGGGGCTGGGCTTACTCGCCAGCAAATTACACAGTTCGAGATAACTCGCAGTTACTTTATGTGCTACATGTGCTACTAATTGGCTTTGGCTTTGACTTTGACGCTGAAGCTTGGATCACTGGGAAGTAAGCAAACATTAAGGATTGAGGAGAAAGACTCTTGACTTTGACTTTGGCTGGATTGCTGACCAAGAATGAGGATTTGGCTTTATCTGCCCATTTCATCTACAGCAACATCATTCACATGCATTTCCAGTTACAGCTTAAGTGACACGCGAGTCTTGTTCTTGTTTATTTCATTCCCAATTCCATTCTAATTACGATTCGGGCTTTCAGGTTCAGAGTGTCGTTGTTGGTGTTGGTGTCGGTGTTCGGCTCAAAAGCTTGCAGTTCAGGTTCAGATTACGATGTCGGTGCAGTGACAGCTTACCTTTTCTATTTTTACTTTGTCTCCTCCAATCATAATCAGCTTAATCCAAAATAGCAATAAATTTCAATTTGCAATTCACAAATAGCCGCAGTAGTGACCGAACATTTAATAAAAAAAAATACTAATGATTATTAATGGGAGGCATCTGAATGCTGAATGCATAAAATATCTTCAGACGTACGACTAATTCTGTGTATGGGTATGGACAGTGTTACTTCACTATTTTCTACAGGCGTGTGCAACAAATGCAGTAAATTAGCCAAGTGCAAAAATGAACGAATGGAAAAGTTTCCACTGTAAATCAGTGGCGACTTTAGAGGTAGGCGAAGCAGGCGCTGTGTGGGATTTTCAAAGTATTCAGAAATTTTTGAAATTAACACTTTTTAGATCTAGTTTTGCAAGTGAAAATTTTTGTGGGAAGTTATGATTATGTTTTCTCTTAACAATTTCAAAAATTTCGCACGTTTGTGCCGAATTAACTCAATTTTTTAAAACTTTCCAAACAAATCTATTCAAAGAGTTACTGTGGTTTTCAACAATTAATCAATTAATGCTATGAAAATTTCTAGTTTTTGCAAATAACGATTTTTGACAGGGCGCAATTTTTGAAAATAGGAATTTTTAGGAATTATGCAATTTTTAAAATTAATTTTTTTTTGAAATGCCGCAACTTTTGAAATTAAAAAATTTTTTCAAAGGACGTAATTTTTGAAATTACAACGTTTGAAAAGAGTGAAATTTTTCAAATGAAAATCTTTTCAAACGGGGTGATTTTTAAAATTTACTTTTATTGAGAGGGCGCTATTTTTGAAACCAACAATTTTTAAAGGACACTACTTTTGAAATTAACCCTTTTTGAAAGGGCGAAATTTGTTAAGTTAGAGCTTTTTAAAAAGGCCAAAAGACAGCCTGTTGAGTAAAATTTCCTAGAACCGCCACTATTGTAACACGTTACATATTTAGTCTGTAACATTTCTACACAATGACGTCGATATGAACGCGAAAGCTCATCTCTTTTTTATAGCTTAAGATGGTAATCCTCAAAAGTCATGTCATAACCAGGAGAACACGGAAACGAAATAAATCAGACGACACACAAGAAAACTTGCACGGATTCGGATTCTGATTTGGATTGTGATAGGTGATAGCAGGGCAATTCTAACGGTCATAGTCATTATATAATTAGAAACCAGAGGAGAATGGCAAGGCAAAGTGAAATGGAAACGTTATCAGTTATCGCTCAAGGACTTGTTTGACGGCTGACAAGAATCTGCGATAAGCACATTATGTATTTTAAAACAATCTAATGCAAAGAACTTGATCAACCACAATTTGAGCTTCAAATAAAATAATTTCCATTCTAATACACTGGACTAACCTACACTGCAGTTCTGCAGTTTTCTTCATCTCCAAAGCAGTAGCGTTTCTAGGAAATTTTAACGAACAGGCGGGCTTTTACAAAACTTTAAAACTAGCAAAAAAACTCCGTCTATTTTTTTGTAAAATAAAAAACTGCTTCTTTTTCTGGTAAATTAAAAAAAAACTGCTTCTTTTTTTTGTAAATTTTAAAAAATTGCTTCTTTTTCTTGTAAATTCCAAACAATTACATTTGTATCTGTGTAAGTTTAAAAAGCTGAGTCTGTTTTTGTGTACATTTAAAAAAAACTGCATCCTTTTCTCGTAAATTTACAAAAACTGCATCATTTTCTCCTAAATTTAAAAAAACTGAGTCTTTTTCGTGTTTTAAAAAGTTGTAAAAAGTTGCTTTTATAAGACCTTGTCAAGACATTTCTTTAATCCCACACAGGCGAGCTCCTGCTTCGCCTACCCCTAGAATCGCTACTTCTCCAAAGCTACTGAAAGCTAAGCCAAGCCAACGAAAACCACATGTCATTTGCATTTTACACAATTCCCCAAACACGTGCTCTTGGTCTTGGTCCCGGTCCTAATCCAATTTGCATTTAATTCCATTTCTACTGCAGCTTTAATTGAAACTTGATTCAATTACACATGCACATACTTCAACTTACATGAGGAAAAGCCCCGTTTAAATCCAAAGCAAAAATCATTCCGTTTTGGTCCCCACAACTACATACAACCGTAAATGACAAATGTGAATGCGGCGAAGTGAGCAGTGCAGTCTTTCCTATTTTCGGACCAAGAAAAACATGATTTATTGCACATGCCGGCTTTTGGTTTTGGTACTAGAAAAAATTGCCACTGTATTTTTATGATTTTCTGAATTAATTTACAACCACCTTTTGGTAGTTCAATGCTTTGCCATGATCTGTGTCTATAGAAAAGAGGAGGGCAACATACTTAATTCCTTACTTTTCTTCACCTTCCTTTATAAGTATTAGTTCTAGTCCTAGGTAATAGTTCGAAAGGAAAGGCGGGAAAACGTCAAGGCATTCACTCTCACTTTGGATTTTCCAGTGGCTTCAGTCGTTGCTCAGAAAGTCTTCCTAATTAATCCCAGACCCAGTCAATCTGCCAGTAAACCTCCTATTTTTTTCGTTCTTGTTATTTAATTCCATTTTGACATTTTCATCTTGTGCAATTTTGGAGCCAGCTACGAATTATTTAAAATTGCGTGGCGAAGCCTAAAACATTTTCAAACAGCAATAGTTCTGAATTCATCGGGGAAATTTTGAACTAGAAGACTTCTAGACTGTAGACTTTAGGTCTAAAATATAAACCAAAAATACTAAAGGTGTTAGTGCTATGAGAGAAAAATCGGATTCGGTAGGGAGACTGATGAGAATAAAGAACGCGGAAGTGTGCGAGAGACTCTACGTCTACATCGAGAATAATCCGGACCGATGCGACGTTACATTTTTGGTGGGTCCGACGAAGGAAATTGTGAAAACTTTGAGAGCAGTGCTGGAAGTGTCGTCGCCAGTGTTTACTAAATTGTTCGAAAATGTTTGGGATCCAATTTTGGCCAAACCGGAAGCCGACGATGATGGAGAGCCTGTTCGGGGAATCGCTCTTCCTGATCTTGACCCACGGGCTTTCAAAATCTTCCATAAGGTAATTATGCAATTTATTAGCCAATACAAAACCAAGTTAAAACCATAAAAAAATATTACTTGTTTTTACATCTTTAGTGACCGATGGTTTCACTTAAAAATATTTTTCTAAGTATGTAGCACAACTATTTATTATTTTTTGATTACCATACCTAATTTAATTATTTTTATTAATTGCAGCTTCTACTAACTGACGTGTCAGTGGAAGCGCTCGCTGCTTACAAAATGAATCCCGAATTGCTTCTAAATGTGATGGAAGTCGCTAGGAAATTCGCAATTTATAAAGTCCAACATAATCTTAATGCATTGGCTGAACAAACTCTTTTCAGGTGCGCGATGTCGAATTATACTAATTATTGAAATGAGTAAATGATTTTAATTTGGAATTTGTGAATAATTCGTATTAAACCTTTTTTTATTTAAAATTAAAATTAAAACCTAAAATTAAAAAAATTAAAAATTTTATAATAAAAAATATCCACAAGCCCCAAATTAAAATCATTTACTCATTTCAACAGCATGTGTGAATGGAGAGAATTAAAAATCTTAATTATTGTCAATTAGTTAACTTGGAATTAATTCAATAGTACAATTATTAATATTTGATTGCTATAATAGTGTGACTTAAATTGCAGCAATTTAACCGGATTTATTCAAAGTAAAGACTTCCTCTACCTTTCCCAAAAGAATGTCTGTACCATTTTGTCCCGTGACGAGATCTCCATGGACGAAGCAGACATTTTTGACATTGCATGCAAGTCAGTAAAGAAAAAGCTAATCGGAAATTGGAAATACAAAAAATCGTTGAAACTTTAACAAACTACCCACATAATTATTGAATAATGCTTTATTCTAAATTTCTAAAGTATTAATACTGACTTTGACAGATGGTCGGAGGTACAATGTGCTCGAGCCGGTCTAGCCATAAATGCCGAGAATGTGCGTGAAATGCTCGGTGACTGTTTGTACCAAATCCGTTTCCCCATCATGAGCTACAAGGACTTCGGCAAAATTATGCGAACCTCGAATATTTTGACGCCCGAGGAGCAAATCAAAATTTTCAAATATCTCAGTCTGGACGATTCAGAGTTGTCAGTCTAACCTTTTCGAAATTCCCTTTCACTAATTTTAAAATTTTAATAGGTTGGTTTTCGAACTCCGCTGTTTTTCTTGCTATTTCTTACAGAGTCAACTACAGCGTGGCTGAATTGGGTTTCATAACAAAGGCAAGATCGATGCTATTTGGTCCCACTGTCTCCCTTCTCAAGCTCTTCAGCGCTGGAAAACAACCTCCATTCATTTGTGATGGACAGACTTGCGTTAATTAGTAAGCTTTAATAAGAGGCGATTCTAGAAAAGTTTGCTCAACAGGCGGGCTTTTTGGCTCTTTGGCGTTAACAGGAAAAATTGCACCCTGTCAAAAAGTGTTAATTTGAAAAATTGCGCCCTTGCAAAAAGTGCTAATTTGGAAAATTACGACCTTTCAAAAAATGCTAATTTGTAAAATTGCGCCTGCCAAAAAGTGCTGATTTGAAAAATCACGCCCTTTCAAAAATTGCTAATTTGAAAAATTGCGCCTTTCAAAAAGTACTAATTTGAAAAATTTCACCCTCTCAAAAAGTGCTAATTTGAAAAATTGCGCCCTTTTAAAATATGCTAATTTTAAAAATTGTGCCCTCTTAAAGTTATTTTCAAAAATCAGGCTTTTTCAAAAATGGTAATTGTAAAAACTAGAAATTTTCAAAGCGTTTATTGTTAAAAAACGCACCCTTTAACTAGGGTTGATTGGATAAACTGGACTTTTTAAATAACTGCTAATTGGAAAAAATATGAGACCGTTGAAAATGCCACAGAGGAGCGCGCCTGCTTTGCCTACCTCTAGAATCGCCCCTGGCTTTAATCATTTATTTTGTGAGAATGTAATATTAATGATAACTACTATTACGGTTTCTTTCGACAATGTCAGCATTCAAGTGGATGAGAAAGTTAGTGTGACAGCGCTGGGTTTTCTGGGGCCGATTGAGTACGATGCGTTGTATTATTGCGAGATCGAGATCATGCGCTATAATTCAAATTACTCCAGCTTCAGCTGCGCCAAAGTGGAACGGCGAGTTTTTGCAAAGCATAGCCAAATCTTTTACATTAGGTTCGACGAACCCGTGACGATTGAAGCCACCCACACCAACGAGAGCATCTGGAATGACTACTACGGTCTCAGGTTTTCCTTGAAGGTATGCTAAATACGAGTTAAACATACATACAAATGATTATTACCAATTACCACAAACACTGTTATACGAACACGAACAGCATCCGCATAACAGGACTGTAATGTTCGTTGTTCATACATAACAACTTACGTCATTCCATTCCTGAGAACCCTGGCTTGGTTCACCAGGAATATGTCAGTTACAGTAGCGTTACCAGGAGTAGGCCACGTAGGCTTGGGCTAATATAAGGATTTTTTTTACAAAATACAATGTCTTCTTTAAAATTTGCACGAAACGGAACTATTTTTTTATAATTACTTACGCAAACCAGACGCAATATTTTTAAACACGGAAATAGCGCATTTTTAAAAAAATTAGACCACAGCGACAACGACGTAGTTTTTTAAATTCACACAAAAAAGACGAAAGTATAAAAGTTTTTTTAATTTAAACAAAAGAGCCGAAGCATTTTTCAAAATTTGCGCGGATAAGGCTCCATTTTTTTATTTACAAAGAAAAGGCGCATTTTTTGATAAAGACAAAAGAGACGCAGTTTCTTTATAATTATTACATGAAAATGGCACCATTTTATGTAATTTACACTAAATAAGATGCAGTTTTTTTTACACTTAACGCTGGACCAGATGAGATCAAGATTTTAAAAAGCAGGCGTACCTGAAAAACAATCCTCCTGGCGCTACTTGTCATTTGTATAAATCTGCCCATTACAATTTAATCTTATTTTGTTAACCTACTCAAAGACTCAAAATAACCTTGATCAAAACGACAATAATGAAACTTGACAATTAATTATATTTGGTTTAGTTAATTCTATTCCATTTTTTTGGGGGTAGGGTCCTAATACTCGTTCATTGGAATTGGGTGTGGACGGAGTGCGAAAGTCATCGCATCGTTTCCGAGCAGAAGCCGACTCCGTAGGATTTTACTGCCAATGGAGTTACAGTCCCCTCGTGGAACTCCAATTTAGCAAATTCTGCTGAATCCTGACCAACAGCAACCGTGTGTAATTATAGCACTCATTTCCTCTCGAATACAGAATAACCTATTACTTATACATAAATACTCACTATTGTACTAATTAGTAACTGTATTATTATATAGCACATAATGTTACTAGTGTTGGTTTAACGTCGTTGTATGTGTGTACCCCGTCTAATAAATTTACACTCGAATTGCACCCAGTAGCGTCTGCAGGGGTAGGCCTAAGTATTTTTAAAATTTACACAAGATAAGATGTAGCCTTTTGAAATTCAAACAAAAATAGATGCGGCTTTTTTTAATTTGCACAAAAACAGACAGTTTTTTTAATTTGAACAAAAACAGATGCAATTTTCAAAATTGACATTTTTTAAATCTTATTTAGATCAAGTTTTTTTAGCAGCCCTTCACTAAAAATTCCTGCCGACGCTACTGATTGCACCGTAGCCGGAAATATTGACTGCAAGTGCAGCGTTTGTTAATAATTAACTACATAAATAATTAAATAAAAACTCCAGTCGGTCCTTTTACGTCAAAGCTTACATTTATTTCCACGAAAAGGAAAGTTATGTTAGTATGGAATAATTATGCAACAACGCAACGTCATCATTATTGCCGAGCGTTCAAAAATGTATTGCATACCAGAATTATTCCAATTTATAAGCTTTCATTTCTAGTTTCGCAGAAACTCACATTACTTTAATCAAATATCATATCGGCTTTGGTTTCGATTTCGATTTTGTTACATTCCGTCAGTGAACCTGTTGCCATTGAAAAATGAATGTGTGGTTTAGTAGTTAATAGATCAATGAATAGCTACATAATTAGATGGAATGATGTTTTCGACCTGATAATTTACATTTTAGTAAGTAATTACACATGATATCGATGCGAATCTTATCTTTAATCAACAGATCGCAGTGACTGTAAATCACTCAATGTACCATAAAGAAGATACGATGCTACCGAATTAGAATATGAATTTCAATTATTCCAATTAGGGAAGAAATATTCCAATAATTATAAGAATTACGTACGAACAAAACTATATTGATAAAGTTGCACTATGCAATTTGTGTCATTTGCATAAAAGATAAGAGCCTAATTTGCATAAACTGAAACTAGGAGATGCTTCAAGTCTGAATCATTTTTGTAGAACTGATCTCAGCATTCCCGCGAACGCATCGAAATCCAAAGCACCAAGCATCTATAATTATTAATCTCTGTTCGGTACGTAATTATTTTCATATTTTTTCGAAGGACACCTATTAAATATTATATTCTATTGCCGGTATAGTTACTTTCAGTTGAAAATGTAATAATTTGTAAACTTTACCGATTTCTGTAGAAAAATTGAAAGGTCGAGACTAAATATTCCAACATGAATAAGAAAAACCAAAGCCGAGGAAAATCTGTGCAGGTGAACATCGAAACGGGGAATCAACATAAAGTTGCAATCAATGTGCCATCTCCGAGTCCGAATTCTCAACCTGGACACTACATCGACATCCGAATTCCATTTTCGCCGAGCAGACCAGTGGAAGTGTCGCAGACTCATAATCGGACGATTTTTAATTCAAGTTTGGCACCAACACCGAGCACATCCCAAGGCGGACACAAGCAAGGTCAGCCGATGACACAAAACGCATACATCAAGTCTCCTTATTTACTTCGATCAGGAGGAGGAACCATGTCAGGGTCTGGAGGTACTACTCCATCAAATGTCAAACCTCCTTTTCGCTAAATTGTATGTACAAAATTTGAAAACCTCAATATACATACATTATCGTGTACTACATAATTCTGATAATTGAACTAACTACCAAATGCATTTATCTTACATGTAAATGGTGTTTTGCTTTAGTGTTATTGTTATGTCGTTGTAGCTTGTATTGCAAGCCTTAAAGTTAGTTCACTCTTGAATTGCACTGTAGCCGGAAATATTAGTTTGAAAGCAACATGTGGTAAAAATTAAATACGAAACAGAATTCATTCGAAAAAAATTCCAGTTTGTCAAGTTTGCACGTCATAGTTCATTCATTTCCATCGAAGGAAATAGGTGCTGTTGCATTTAAAAAAAGTCTAGAACATTCACGCAATAGGTTATCATCACAGTTAATTATAATCATCAGTCTAATGACCAAATAACAATTCGTTCTGAAAAAGGAAAGTGTAAAATTGTAGTAAATAATTTAGAGTGAGCACTCACGGAAGGACGTTTTGCAAACTGAACGACAGTAGTGCCCGCAGGATTTTTTTCAACAAATAATGGCACAGTACAAATAAAACGCGACAAAACTAGAAAAATAGAAAATGAATCATCATTTTAACTTCCCGTCTTCCGGCTCCGGTCCACTGTGAAATGGAAATAATAATGTAGCATTTTATATTAGCATTAGGCAATAATAATAATAATAGATGATGATTAATGATAATAATAACTAATGAGAATAATGAAATGTACAAACTTGAAGACATTAAGTGTTGATTTTGATTTATAATTTGTAAGTTGTGGTGGTCTGCTGAAGTGCTGACTGACGTGTATGGAACAGACATGTTCAAGGAAAAGAGAGCAATTAATTGAGCAACGGCAATATCAACATCAACACCAACACCAACGTCAATAGCATTTCCACCCATGTAATAAATAATAGTAAGCACATTCAATATTTGAAAATGAATTGCGGTTAGCCAGAAGAATCCTCAATAAAACCTCTGCACTGACAAGATAGCTGAGGTGGGAATACGAAAACATTTACGCAATAATATCAATGACGAAATCCAAGAAGGAAACAAAAGTAGAAAACTAATGTACCTAATGTCATGAATTTTAATGCTTTATACCTATTTTTGATTCTGAAACTTGTGTTCAAGTCATTCTCATTCTCGTCGACAGCTCATCAGTCAGTCAGTGAGTGCGGATCTTGTTGATTTTGTTTGTATTTTCAATTGCGTTGACCTTGCAGTCTGTGGATTCAATTAGAATAATTAGCATTCAGTAATTACGTGAGTACAGTACATATTGCATACGGTAACAACTAACAGCAATAGTCATTAGCAAAGTCATTATACCCACATGTTGAGTACCTGGATGTTCAACACGCAATTAAGTCAGTAGCCAGTTGTCCATTGTGGGATGACTTGGCGTAGATTGTAGGTTTACTGAGAATTAAGTCTGGATCACGTCAACACATCTTCGTCGTCATCGTCATCTGCGACTTATTCGTCTCACCTTCGTCATGACACTCACAACGACAAGGACCACTTGGAAAATACTGCGTAATCGTGGCTCCTATTTTCTTGTCACTGTTTGGCTGACGATTGGACTGAGCGGTCACATCCACACCCAACAACAAGGACCACGACAAGGTAATTAATTCCGAATAATTATACATTCAAGGAAAAAAACACAATGCAATAATTATTAATCAGATAAACAGATTGTTATCGTGAACAAGAAACGTATACTAATTAATTACCAATAATTAATCATTACAATACTTCATTTACTGTGTCAAACTTGTTTAGATGCTCCGGCCCCATTCATAAATTTGGTCCAGCCATCGATATCAACGATCAATGGGAACAGCTTCAATGGCACGAAGACGAACGTCACGGACGGGTCGTCGGTTGAACTCAATTTCGACGACATCGCCAGTGACGGCGGTTGCTTCATCTTCCACTGCCAAGCTCCTTACCCCGTCACCTGGAATTACAACGCCTTTCGGGTGATGAATCAACAGCTGCAATTAAATAAACACTTACATTCTTAACGAAAAAGATGAATTTTGTTATAATTACGAAAGAGACGCAGTGTTGTTATTTACACGAAAATGACACAGGTTTTTAAAACACGAAAACAACGTACTTTTATATTTACACGAAAGAAACGCACATTATTATTTAATTTAACGACGCCGTTTTTTAAAATGTAGAAGAAAAGAATCCAACTTGTTTTATAAATTACGCTTAAGGGAAGCAATTTTTGTTACATTCCCATGTATTTTTTTATAATTTACACTGGATACGATGTAGCTTTTTACATCCTACTGTAATAAAGAGGTAATTATTAGTAGGTAATATTACGAATGAATTATTAATTATTTGATTCTACTGATTTAGGTGCCGCTAACGGACATCGAGAATACACGCGTGGTACAGCCTCTGAATCCAAACTCCGATGACTCCAGCCAAGGAACGAAATCAAAATCATCGCCTTCGCCGCCATCAGATGGAGGAATCAAGAGGAATTACGTGTACATGTCAAAGTTGAAAGTGTGTCAAGTGACCAATTCCTTTGCCACGGGGTGGTACGACTGCCTAAATGCCTCAACTACAAACTCGACTTTGACTCCGACCAAGTCTACTACTTTCTACCTCTACATCAAGTGTCAGTCCATATTTAATTAATTTCAATTAAGTAATTGAATTAAATTCCAAAAACCAATAAGAAAACACGGTTCACTTTGCTTGCTTCCAATTTAATGCTGTCTTATTGTTAGAAACTGAATTGTACGCACTTTAATTGGTATATACTTTGTGAGATCCTCTAGAAAATGATGATTACTGTTACTAGTGAATTAAGTAGCTAAAATGACATGAATTAATTATTATTAGTTTCATTTTAAACTAATAATTACCGTTAATATAATTACGAATTGCAGCTAGGAGCGCTGAGAGATTGATTCGGAATGGGAAGCAGGACACGATTTTAGTGGAGGCCAACTCTACCGTCATAAATCTGCCGTGCATACGTGGATTCTCCCTCAACTTCTGTTCTTCTCTTTCGCAATCAAACGCTGGTAAAAAAAAATTATAATCATTAGCATATAAAAAAAATTTCGAGGTAAGCAAAGTGGCTAACGGCTCGCTATAATTATATAGTGGAAGTTTCCAACCAATTTTTTCAACTGTTTCAAAAAGACGCAGTGTCTTTTTCCACGCGTTTTCGAAAACCGTTAACTTTCATTTTTTACTTTTTTTTAGTCTCAATTATCAATTTTTACACTTTTTCAAACAGTCGGAATTTTCCACAACCCTTTCGACCCAATTTTTTCGACCCTTTTTTAAAAGGTCCACATTTTTATTGTAGCACTTTCAAAAAGTCTTAATTTTTATTTTTTACGCTGTTCCAAAAAGAAGTTGTATTTTTTATTTTTTGTACCTTAAAAAAGTGGGTATTATGTATTTACATTGTTGCTTCAGTGCTCCTATAATATTGTCTCCGAATAATAAAATTTATTTTTCTTAAGATTCGGAGGTAGGCAGTTGCCAACCCCTGGATACGCTACTGTGTATAATTAATTGTATTAAGAATTCTACCCTCATTTTACTCCAGATTATAATAATTGCAAATTCATGCTAAATGTAGTTATTAATGTAAATTTTTTCTTTAGATTTTTTGATTTTTTAACGAATGTTTTATATTGTCATTTGTTTCATTTGATTTTACTGACTGATTGAAATTAATCATTGTAATTTTTGTTTTCAGGTGGACGGAAGTGAAGCACAGTTTGATCCACGAAAGGGGTTTGATGTGACCTTAAAGGATCCACTTCCACCTCACGGAGTGTCTTTCGAATGTCGTGTCTTCCACCCCGCTCCTTACAGCTTCGAAGGCAAACCGGATTTCTATGTGATTCGCGTTGTACCCAAACCAAGTGAGTCCGGTCCTCTGTTTTATCTTCGCAATGCTTATACTCATAATCTTTGTAGGTA